>OMLJ01079063.1:0-13730 GCA_900302595.1 Gadiculus argenteus | reverse complement strand
ACACACACACACACACACACACACACACACACACACACACACACACACACACACACACACACACACACACACACACACACACACACACACACACAGGAGCAGGAGGGCTGCTGGGAATACCTCTGCATGGGGGAGACGAGGCTCAGAACAGTGGTTCAGCTGGCTCGCTTCTAATTAAAGTTTTCCCTTGGCCACACAGGGAATCAACCAGTCAAAGTATCAGCTTATCACCACAATAAAAATGCTATAATTGTACCAAAGTAAACTATTGATTTACCAAAGTAAAAAGTCTAAGTACTAGTCTATTGTTTTACTAAAGTAAAGGCTGGGTCCTTGTGATATTAAGCCTAAACTTAATGTTATAGTTGTTCAATACGAATTGCACACACCATTAATCAATAATAATAGGTTGTTTTACAAATGATGCCCTTTAATCAATGTTATGTAGTCGCCTTCATGTGGCGGGGGTGTCAATGGTCAACTGTTTGGAAGTTAATAATTTCTTTGTCCCCTTCTTGGCCAGCATGTTCGCATTTAATATTTTTATACTTCACACCCTATCAGTTTCCGCAAAGCAGGGCAACTAAACCTTTGAAATGACTCCAATTAAAATGCTATGGACTGCACTCTGACCGGTAGCTCAAGGACAATACAAAAGGAAACTTTTGTTTTGCCATGCTTGCATATTTGCTGACCTTTTTCCGCCACATAGCCATAGATCATCTTATTACGGCCAGAGGCATAATAAGGAAGGACAGAAGGACTTTGGTCCAAAACGATGGCTCGAGGTCTTGTGATGTTGTATGTCAGGACCAGACAGCCATCGTCCTGATCACCGGAGCTCCCTGTCAACTGGAAGGTAAGTACTTTAATAGGAAACAATCTGCCGTGACATTGCATGTTATTTTGGTCTGTGTTCGCTTTCAATCAGGTGTTGATAAAGTTTTTATTTTGCTTTCTATTAACATGAAAGTCAAAACGTGAGAATCGATTACATCTCAAAAAGCACCTCAGCGTTGGTGAAGCAGTATGGGTAATACAACATCCTTGGGGGAATGTTCAGTATTGTAAATACAACATCCTTGTTTGACTCTACAGTATTGTCAACGCAAAAGCCATTGTTTGTCTATTAAGTATTGTGTACACAACGTCATTGTGCGAATGTACATTATTGTGTCGACAACGTCCTTGTGTGACTGTGCAGTATTTGTAACGTCCTTGTGTTGACTGTGCTTTGTGAATCATCGACACTTGCAGGCACTTGCGTTGGTCTTAGTAAAAACAACTCCAAGCTAGTATTCTGCTCTGTCATAAGGCAGTTTTCTTTTTAGCACTTGTGTTCCAAACAGGCAGCCATGGAGTTGAAGAGCTGCCTGCGGCGCACACAGTCCCTGAGGAGCGTCGTGGCTCCGTGTGACAACAGGCCACTCTGGGCAGAGGGGGCGCGCAGAGACCGGATGGCGTCCGTGTCCCAGCTGGTTGCTAGGTGAGAGACCGTGGACGATAGTGTCGTTCTGTTAATGTGCATCTGGGAAATGAGAAGCCGTGCCAGGAAGACCTGTGCGGAGGTGAATGACGCAAGCTGTTTAATGGATAAACCACCGGGATAACCATTTGTCCAAGCACCCGGACATTTTGAATGAGCACATTTAATCCTGGTTTGTGCTCAATAATAAATACAGAGGCCTGTTGCTGGAGATGCATCTTGCATTCAAATCCCCTTTCTATATTTTGGTCAATTTTGTAATTTCTATTGACCTGAAAGCTGCAGTCAGCAGTATTTGCTTGCCCCACTTTGTTTAATTTTTTATTCATTTTGTTGTCTGAGTCGCCAAAAGGCTGATTATGCTTTTGTGATGTCTGTTTATTGCCTACTCTGGGTAGGAAATGAGTCCTTAGCCCAAGTGAAGGAGTTCAAGTACCTCAGGGTCTTGTTTGCGAGTGAGGGTAAGACGGAGCGTGAGATTGGCCGGAGAATCGGAGCAGTGGGGGTGGTATTGTGTTCGCTTTACCGCACTGTTGTTACCGCACCGAGAGCCGAGCCACAAGGGTTGGGTGGGGGGTTGGGTGATGACCGAAAGGACGAGATCGTGGGTACAAGAGGCCGAGATGAGTTTTCTCAGAAGGGTGGCTGGCGTCCCTATCCTTAGGGATAGGGTGAGAAGCTCAGTCATCCGTGAGGAACTCAGATTAGAGCCGCTGCTCCTTTGCTTAGAAAGGAGTCAGCTGAGGTGGTTCGGGCATCTGTTAAGGATGCCCACTGGGCGCCTCCCTTGGGAGGTGTTACAGGAACGTCCAGTGTGGAGGAGACCTCCAGTAGACCCAGGACTAGGTGGAGAGATTATATCTCAACACTGGCCTGGGAACGCCTCGGGATCCCCCCGTCAGAGCTGGTCAATGTGGCCCGGGAAAGGGAAGTCTGGGGCCCCCTGCTTGAGCTGCTGCCCCCGCGACCCGACCCCGGATAAGTGGATGAAGATGATGATGAGGAGGATGTTTGTTTATTTGACAGGTACCAGAACCCAGTTGATGTCAGCACGACCATTGAAGTCACTCAAGCAAATAATCCCCAAACCAAGCTAAAGCAAGTCCACCAAGAGGTAACTTTTCATTGTGCATATTGACTTTTCTTTTAACCGACGGCATGCAACACACCCAAACTGTCTTCCTTCCAGTCACAAGATTGGCAAGGAAGTCCCAGTTGATTATTCTCTCTTTGTTTTGTCAGACAAAAACGGCAACACCACCAAAAACAACAGCTTCTGCTGAGGTGAGTTCACGGCATGAAAGCAAGGCAGAATCACTGCAAAAGAAAACTGGTGACAGAGAACGGTCTTTTCCCCACACCAAGACCAACCTGACTCGCAGTAGGTCCATGGGCAGCCTCCAAAATGCTCTCAGCAGTGTCAGCGACCTGAAGGGTCTGTTTGAGTCAAAGAAAAACATGCAGCTAAAGATCCATAGGAGCATGAGAGCGGAAAGCTGGACTCTGCCTTCCAAAGCCAAGATAACCAACGCCACACCAATGGTGAATGGACACACGGGAGAGAGACAGCCAGCGCAGAAGAAGAAGGCTACCCCATCAGCTGATGCTGATGGACATGCTAATGTTGATGCTAAGGCTAATGATGTTGATGCTAATGCTAACACAAAAGAACAGGAGGTAACAGAAATTATGATCTTAAGCTTTGTCTGATGGCAAAGGCAATAATCAAAAAAATATATATTGTATAATATTTTTAATATTTGCATCTCAGCATGTTTTTAAATGTATTTTCAGCTGGTTAAGAAGCAACAAAGTAACAACAGAGAACAAAGAAAATCTATTGGTGGCATTGACCTTGAAAGAATTGGTTCATCCCATTATGGTAAAGACTAACAAACTATTTTTCCTACTCCACCATACATACTGTATGTGTGGGTTAAGATGGAGTCAATTCATCCAGGTATCAAACCTGGATTATTGAAATCAGTAATTAACATATATAATGACATTTCATATGTGAACAAGTTTAGATTTTGCCCCCCTCTTACAATATGATACAATTATGTCAGTCAATTAGTCAAGGTCAAAATTAGAGTAATAATTCTATAATTCTTGCAGCACAGGGCCATCTCTTCCACAGTTGTCATTACTTACCCAAATTACCTACCCTTGTTCTTTTCATCAACAACAATTGCAAATGAATCTGATTGGTAAGCAGTAAACAGGAAGAGCTTAAGGAACTGCCTGGTCACCGTGTGGGTGGTGCACAGTGATTGACACCACCTGCTGTTGGTCCGCTGGGCCGTTCCCGGGTCCATGACACAAATAGCCGGGTCACTCCTTGCTACAGAGAGTGCGGTGCAGGGGACTATATCAGGGTCAGCTGTCTCTTTATCAGACATGACTAGAAAGGCAGGGGTATCACGAGAGAGAGAGATGGGCCACACCAGAGCGCTCTATAGCGTCACAGGGTAGCATACTTAAAGGTTAATCAGAGACCCTTTTCAAAATTGAATTGAATGGACAATATACTGTATATTCATAAGAGGATACATTTGCGTGGGGTTTGAAGAAAGCCGAGAAGACAGGGATCGGAAAGTCGTTTGACTCTGTGAGTACTCAGGATTTCAGTTGGTTCCCAGTAAGCATACAATGGGGAATGTGTGGTTTTGACATTTAACATGCTTTGTAATTTCCTTGAAGATTTACAATGCTAATTACATGAAACTCTATAGGACTGCTTTGTTTTATATTTGTCATGTATAGTGTAAATAGTTTAACATGAAATCACTATTGTTAGTATACAAACTTGTGGTAAGTCAAAATTGGACCTATTTATTCTAGCTGACAGCAACTAGTATCTTGACAGCAACTAGTCTTTTTATGTCTGGCGACTGTCTTAAGGCATGGGTTTTATTTTTTACATTATGTAAATTAGAAGAGGATAGAAGACAATTCTCTTTCGACTAGACTACAATATAGACAGTTTGTGTCTGTGTGTATGTGTGTGTGTGCATGAGTGTCATAAGAGTCGGGTGTCCTGGCTACTCCACAAGTGGCGAACATTTATAACTTGTGACCCATGTGACAGCTGTTAAGAATCAATGGCCGAATAAAACAAGAATAACTATTGACATAGAATCCGTACCAACTCCTATTTGCAAATGTCAGTCTGCTAGTAGGAATCCAAAGTGAATTGGGGAACCGAGTGGATTCAGTTAAGCCATTATTCTGTCCTTGATGATTATGGTTTTGCTGAGCTGAAGCTTTGCTATGCTGAATGCAAGTTATTTCACCCCAAAAAAATTCACAAGACAATCGTCACCTAGTCACATGACCCTGACCATCACAGAAAATACCCCCTCTGTTAACTTGAAGCAGCTGCCTGTCAGGGTTTGACGTGAGTCCTGGATCTTTTTACTGACAGATTAGTCTAGAGACCCTTCAAAGATGGTAACAAATGATGGAGTGATCTTTACTGTCCAGGCAAAATTCATGATGCATTTTCTGTGTAATTTCTATAGTTAGTTCATTCTTTCCTCAAAGGTAATGACACTGTTCGCAGTGTAGGCCTGCACTTCAAATATGCAAACCATGTGTAAGGTCTAAGGTGATTAATTTCCTTAACATACATTTTTGGATGTTCCCCAGATGATAAGAAGAGATCCTTTAGGGAGACTTTACCCATTTCTGTGAAGGCCATATCTGCTCTTTACCTGTCCCAGGCGAGGGCTGTGGCACAAAGAAGCAACAATACACAACTTGTAAGTTGTGATTTGCTAAGTCGGATCCCTTGTTAGATATAGATATGCTCATTAACGACATTCATCTTAAAATCACTTTAAATAAAAGCTGAATAGTTATTTTTGGCTCAATGCCTTATGTATTACAGGTTGTATAGTCCAGTTAATGTATATTGATGTATTTGTATGTATTGTATTAATGTATATTTCAACATTATTCTCACACTACACACACATGTATGCCGCATATGTGCCACATTCCCGCATTGCAGTAAATTATCCTTAGAGGATAATCATAAATGAACTTCAGCATTATGAGGCTGATGGTTCTCTGTTAAAAGAAAAATCTGCAGATAGGTATGATGACTATGTGTGATATGTGAACATGGATATGTGAACATTGTTTTCTTACAGGCAAAATATCAGTTGGAAAGTGCAAAGCGAACTAAACCAATCAAGGTAAGCCAAATTAAACCCTTAAAAATGCTGCATGGTAAAATATGGTGAGCACTTCATAGTAGTAGTTTTCAGGACTACGCAATAACATTACAATAGCATTGCAGTGCATGTGAGAAGATATTGGTAAGTTTCAACATCATGACTAATGTGATATTTAATTGTCCTACTGAGCATACTGGGCATGTGGTGGTTTTCTTACCCTGGCACTTGGCATTTGGCATTCCTCTGAGTTGGCATGGTAATGTATAAACTTGACTCAAGAACCCCTGCATGGTGGTCCGATTGATTACAAGGATGACACATATGGGACACTGACACTTTTGCTTTACTGTCCAGTCAAGATGGCCGAGGACTGTCAAAGAGCAAAAGACATTCCAGTTCCACCCCATTTGGACAGCTCTGGACCAAGAGGGAATGGAGGAGATATCTCTCGAGGGCATGTCCAAACACCCAACATGCCATCGCATCCCGCCAAAGTAATGTTGCAACAGAAGCGGCAGAAATGTGAGCTGAGGAGACTTCTCAAACACACTCACCCAGAGCTGAAGACTCTGGATGGGGTGATGGATGAGGAGCTTGCAGAGTTTCTCGATTTAGAGACAGCTGGAGAAAAGGGATATGAGGGAGAGGTCATCTCCAGAAGGCAGATGTTTGAAAACTGTGCAGTGAGCAACCCCCAGGGTGACCACGCCCCCAACCAGCCTACAGAAGAGGGACAAGCTGAAAGAGGAGAGGTCATGAGAACATCTGCCCTGTTTGATCAGCCAAGGTTGCAGCTTCAACAAGATGGCACCAAGGTTACAATGGAGGTCCCTGAAGGACCCAGAAGTCCTGATCTCCAATCAGAGGGCGAGGAACAGATGGTTAAAGTAGATGTACAGTCCACCAGGAGGATGTTTGAGAGGCACTCAGTGGAGACCTCATGGTCAAGTCCAAAAAAGTTCAAAGGTAAATTGAAGGACACAACTGGAATGGTCCAAGACCAGAAAATAAATAATAGCACACAAGAGAATAAACACAAAATCCAAAGCAGTGAATTCTCTGAAAATCTGAATCATGACAAAGGAATGCAAGCCCCTTCTGAGAACCAGTGCACAAGCCTCAATACTTTACAATGTCTGCCAACCTTTATGGAAGTCCATACAAGTGAAAGTCTTTTTCAAAACAACCCTTTTATAACAAAAAACATGGAGCGAGAACCATCCCAGAAGGCCAACTCTCAAAACAACACCTCACCCAACGGTGACCTTACTGAAGCCAGCAGAGCAACTGAGAACTCACTTACAGCTAATGTGAAAAACAGAGCCCATCTCTTTGATTCAATGCCGTTTGATAAGATCCAGCACCAAAACAAGGAAGAAATTGAAATGACAGTGAAGAGAATTAGTGAAACACTAAATTCCCTCAATCATTTTAAAGCAATACATTCACATGGGTTTATAATTGAAGTGAACGAGACAATGCTAGCTAAAAAGGCCAAATACCTTCTCTCCCAAGCCGGGCCAAAGGTGAACTCAGATGATGTGGCTGAAGGTGGTGCTCGGAACTTCATTGTGCAGCTGTTGCCAAGGGCAAAGCTGAAGACTCAAGTTATGTATCTGAAGGAAGATAAACAAGGAAATGTGGAGTTAACAGTTGTGGAGACCCCTGTCTACCAGCGTCAGTTCAACCCCAACCAAGACGTGGAGTTGAGAACAGTCAATGTGGTCCAGCTTATAGAGGATATGCTTATCCAGGACAACTCTTTCAGTAAGGGAGTGATTATTCAAGAGGATGAGAATGGATATTCTGACGTCACTGTGTATTCCCTCAATAATTACGCAGATGGAGATGTGAAAAGTTATTGCCCTCCCCAAGGCCATTCTACAATGACAAACAGAGTAGAACCTACAATGGTTGAGGATTTTAAAAATATCCATTATATTATAAAAGGAGATGTAAAATCAACCATAAGCTGTCTCTTGGCATCAAATGAGGATCGAGTTGTCACAGAATCATTCAGACCTGATGTGCAGATGAAAGGAAATGTGAAACTATTTAGGACCTGCATTGAGAAGGGTGATTATGAGTATTTGAAAACTCTTAAGGCAGATCCCTCAGAGCAAGAACTATCTGGAGTCTACATGGACCCTGATGGTAAAATAGGAGAGCATCAACAGGATTTAGGGGGTATAGAAAAGGCTACAGTAGAAAGAAATGCACAGACAAACAGGTTGTCTGCAAATGAAAGCTGTGTCCAATCGAAACAACTGACCCGTGATGATGCGGACCACTCAAACATGTGTAAAGACATCATTGATGAAGGAAGGACATCTTTTGACATATATGACAAAAAGACCACCTCGGGTCAGGTGTCAAACACCCTGAGTAAGTCTAGCCCTCAAGAGCAACCAAAGATATGTGATTTGAGGACAGCGCCACGGGGGTTAACGCTATGTGAACAGAGGGAGGATGTGATCCTTCAAGCTGAGTTAGTTGAGGCTGTAGATTATGAAGATGAAATGTCCATCCTTCAAGCTGCAATCCATAGTCTTCGACAAGTTACACTTGATGCCAAGGCTCTACATCATGCAACACTAGAGAAGGAACAAGCATTAAGTCAAGAAAACCCAAAGCAACAGATAACTTATAGAGTAGAATCTGATCTTAAAACTGTAGAAGTACAACCAGGAATCTCTCAAAAGAATATGCAAGATAAGATGTTCTGTGAAAGAGAACCATCTACATTCGAATCCAGCATTGCCACAAAACATGAGTCAGAAGGAGAAACCCAACATATGAGACCTGCAGACATTCAGTCCAATGAAAAGCATTCTACTGACACTGGAGCTCTCCAGATAGATCACTTAGAAGCTGTGACTATGTCGGCACAGAGTTCTGCAACAAAGAGCCAGGAAGAAGAAAGTGAAATGGTTGGTAGTCTTCAAGCAGCCTTAGATTCCTTGGAAAGGTCAAGTGTTAATGTAAGCAGAGGTGATTTCAGCGCTGCCATGATATACAAATCATCAAGCAAATCAAAAAAGAAACGCATGAAAAATGCGGATGAGGCCTCCTCTAAGAAGGCCACAGAAATATGGTTCAGCTCTTCAACAGAATCTAAACCAAGCGACACAAGCAGTGTAGCAGTGGTCAATCTGGCCACTAAAGATGTGGATGGACTAAATGCAAAATTAGCCTGCCCAGATAAAACTGCCAAAGACCCAGAAAAACACAGCACCTCAAAAAACAATAAGGTTTGTCCTAAACCAGCCATTCCACATAAACCTGAGCATTTAAGGTTGAAAGGGGATGATATAGAAAACAGTACTATGCTAGCTGAGATGAAAATACATTGTAGGGAAGAGCAATGTCTCAGGGTATCAATACCAAGTAGAGATGTGCCCGAGAGGGGTATGTCTGGGAAAGCCACAGAATTAATTTCAAGTGCTTCTGATTCTAAAAAACCTGAAGTATCTGAGAAAGATGAAGCAAGTATAGGTCAGAAATTGCAAACCAAAAATCCAGTTGAAATTACTGATGGGGAAGTAGACGAGGAGAAAATCGATTTCCAAAAGTCTCTTAAGAAATTTGACCAAGCAATTAAGGTTTCCTTGAAAACTGCACCTACCAAGCCAAAAAGATTGAAAGCAAACCAAAACAAAGGCACAATATCCAAACAGACGTCTAGGGACAATGTGACACCCAAGCAACAACTTACACATCAGTCATGCAGTAAGTCAAATAACCAAGTTGCGATGCGAGAAAATAAAGTTAAAATGGAGACAGAAGAGGAAAGGTGCCTGAGGCTGTCCGTTCACATGGATGAGATTGTTAGAGGAAACATCACTGCAGCCACAGAGATCTTTGATCATTTGCGAAAACAAGAAGAACTGCAGGAAATTCTCAATAGGTTGGAAGAAATGGAGCAGGACACCAGCAATGTGGACGTTGGGGCCCTCAGGGAGATATTTGAGAAGGTGCCAGCCTTGGGAGAAGGAGCTCAGCACAAGAAGGAAAAGCCAGCAAAGGTTGAACAGCCAGTGGAGAGGTCATCAATTAAGCATGACGCTGAAAGCATGTCATCAATGGCCCATGCTTTTGGAGATCTTGAAAGAGCAAGTGAGGAGATCATGAACCTAAAGGAACAGACCTTGGCCCGGCTTCTAGACATTGATGATGCCATAAAGAAAGCCCTGTATTCTGTTTCAACTTTGAAATCACACTCAGACATTGCAGGTTTATCAGGCCTGTTCAAAGAGTCTTTGAGGAAAATGCATGGTTCTACAAAACCGGCAACATAAGGAAAATTAGCCGCAGACATATTCTGAGGACAACAGAGAGTCCTCCATGTTCACCTGCCTTCATTTGAGGCTCTATTGAGGCTGCCGTGAGAAAAAACGATGATCCAAATGCAATCAATAGTGACTATGAAGTGCCCCATCATCGGTCAACACAGCCCGGAAACCGAGGAGAAATCCCGGACAAACACAAACCTAAAATGTGACGGCCCTGTGCACTGTACTACAAACCTTGATTAGTAGGTTAGCGAGGTATGTTGAGCTCAAAGTCTGGCTTAGCTGGGTCACGAAAGTCGATCTCTTTTTTTCGTCGCTGTATCACCAATGCTTTCACCCAAACCTGGTCTGGACCAGGTTTTCAGCTTAGTCTAGCTTCAGTCTATCGGGTTAGATGGGCGTGCGCAGCTTCCTAGCCCCGCTTTTGACAATGTTGTCACCATTTGTGGGTTTTCCTGTGGACCTCGGAGCCCGTATCGTACAGGGTCTCTCCGACAGAAGGACTTTCGGGACAGATCCCTTGGCATTGCCTGAGAATATTCTTTATGAGAGATACAAGTTTATCAGAGGGTATTCACTATTTGATCGTCCTTGTTGGGCATTATGTAGACAATGCTTAGTGTTGCGCACTGTGTCTCCACGAGAGTGGTAGGGTGGAGGTTGCGCGTCAGTGTTGGATTTCTGCGTGCGGGGTTCGTCTCCCAAGTGAAGCGCATATATATGAAGCTTAAAAAGTCAAAATTCTTTGTCATATGGAATACTTATTCATTAAAGTTTATGGAATTATATTTTTGTGCTTATTTCAAACTTAAACCCATGTTCTCATTGACGTGCTGGCACCACATGTATGGGGGTAATTGATGATGGACCGGCTTGATTTGAACCCCTGTCGCTGGAGTTCGGGTCTTAGCCAGGTTTTCCCAAGAAAGCCTAGGTATGTTCAGCGAGGTTCATGGAATACCTCATTGTTCATTACAAAACAGGGTTAGCGTTAGAGTTAACAATCAGGCGTCTTGTATAACAGTCCATCAAATAGCCCCTTTACACCACAATGTAAGATCAGCCTGATTGACCACATAACCTGAAATCCGGCTTCGGATTAACAGTAGACCTTAGACCTCAGTAGACCTCTTTGGTTTTTAAAGATTCTAAACTTATAAAATCCATTCACAAATAATGTGTCATGTCACCAGATATCCAAAAGGCCTTATTCCCATTATAGGTTCAATTGATATTAAAGACAAGACAAACATAGTATGTATCTACTGTACTCCCAAATCAATAAAAGACTATCAAAACATTTTATTTCCCTCAGTCATACTGTAAGTTCCTTTGCATTTCCATTAGGAATTCAGAATTTTTGTTTCTTCATTGTTTGGCATGTTTATTTGTTTCATTTGTAAGTTTTTAAAGTTTTTGTAATTATGTTTTTTGGACCAGATTTGAAATGAAATAAATATTGGGTTTACTCTTTATTGTTGTTAATTGGGTCATATGTCATCTTTTTCATATCACGCATGCTTTTTTTAATCCCTCAACAGTTTCAACCATCTAGTCAAGAAATTTGTTCAGCTTGCTTGAAACCTGTTTATCCAATGGAGAAAATTGTGGCAGACAAACACATTTTTCACAAAATGTGTTTCTTTTGTAAGCATTGCAAGAAAACACTAAGGTGAGGTAATGGGTACAATACTCAATACTATAAACAATCAAGATTATCTAGACAAATTCAACATTTTTAGGTTGTTGAATTAATTACTTTCAATTGAAATTGTAAAAAATAATTATTCAAATGTATCATGGCTTATGGTTTTGGAATAAACTGTGAAATAAGTGAACACAGCTAAATATGTGTTCTCAGTATGGACAGTTCAGTTCAACCGGATAATGAAGATATTAAACTACAGGTTACTGACAACCTGTGTCCTACTGTAGCATCCAAAGTTACACCCCTCTGCATGGCAGCTACTACTGCATATTTCACTACCAGCAGCTGTTCAAAAGGAAAGGAAATTACGACGAGGGCTTCGGTCACACGCAACACAAGACCCAATGGCTTCTGAAGACTACTGTTGATGAATCTGAGGCTTAACACATGATTTAAAAGTAGTGTCAAGGTAATAATGATCTAAACTGTGGTGCGTCAATGCATCAAAAAATTGTACTATATTGTAAGGCAGTTGTAGACAAGCCATTTATTTTTCATTTTAAAAAGGCTTACATGATAATTACCATGACAACATGGATTGATTCATCTGTTAGAGCATACATGTAAAGATCAGTAAACACAATTGATAAGTTTAGGTCTACTGAACAACTCCCTAGTAGAAACATGTCAATGATTTTACTTCAGTGTGTACATTCGTTGTGATGGCTGCGTTTGTTGTAAGAATGGTTAAATGTGATAATGTACAATGTTTCTTCTCAAACTGTACCTATTCAAAACAAATCCATTCAATCCTGACAACAACATATTTGTAAAGTATGTTTAAATAATCAGATTTAAGTTTTCATATTCAATTAAATTATTAACTCTTGTGTAACAACAATGCATGATTTCACAGTGGCCAGATCATTTATTATTTGAGATTTTCTGTTGATAAACAATGAAAATGATTACGACTTTTGTTATGAATCAATTATTTCCGTTGGTATAACTTGCTTGCAAGGGAAGTCAGTATCAGAACCCCCATCCAGTTGTTTTCTAAAAGCAACAGAAATGACAATTGTAATAAGGTAATATTTGTTTTTGTTTTTTTGTTTATTAAAAGGTGGTATTTTTGCCAACTCACACTTTACTTATTATTTTAGTATTTAGTCTTTCTTGCTTAAGGCTTACACCTACAGGTAGACTGCTGCAGACATTGGGCTCAATCCATGTACGTTGTTGTAAAACCACCATGTGTACTGACCTTTGTTCTGTGTGGTCCTGGAGTTCCATATTGAGGGTCTCGGGCAGCAGAAAGCAGAGCAACCCGCCTATTATGGGAATGGTGCCATAGAGCACCATAGGGATGGCCGGGTGGTAGACCTGTAGTAGTCTGATGAGAGGAGCTAGTATGGCCCCGATACGACCACACACAGCATTTATACCAAGCCCACTCTGCCTGACAGGAACAACAGAGTGAGAAAAAACATGGAACATTTTGTAACACCAAACTATACTGAGTGATACATTGATTTTAGTGTAGTAAACACTTTCACAAGCCCACTACATAATCAACAGAAATCCAGAATAAGCTTTTGTTTTACAACAAGAAGTTGCTCTACAGTAGCTAGCACTCACATTCCCATTTCCTCTCTATACCTATATTTATCTGTACTACACTACACTTTTGAATATATTTTTTTTGTGTCTTACCTTACAGTAGTCGGGTATACTTAAACATAGATGACAGAATAGGCAGCGTTGGATCCAAACTTCCCAAGTGAAGCGATGACTGTCGTAGCCACAGTAAAGTCTGGGGGTGAAAATGAATCATTACATATGCTGTATAAATATGCATTTAGCTGATGTTAGGCTGCAGAGGGTTTGGCTAGTAGCTACCATTTGGAATTGCAAGCATCACAAGGCAAGCACTGCCAGTAAAGAACATAGTCGCGGCTTGACATTTTCTCCTCCCTAAGTACTCAATGAGTATAGCACTGCTGATGCATGCAGGAATGTCTACAAGGCCAAAAATGAACTGAGTGAGGTAGATATCCAGGCCAAAACTGCCAACATTTAGGCTGATTCCATAGTACACCATAAACGCTCCAAACCTAGAA
>OMLJ01078969.1:2710-14148 GCA_900302595.1 Gadiculus argenteus | reverse complement strand
TGTGTGTGTGCGTGCGTGTGTGTGTGTGTGTGTGTGTGCGTGTGTGTGTGTGTGTGTGTGTGTGTGTGTGTGTGTGTGTGTGTGTGTGTGTGTGTGTGTGTGTGTGTGTGTGTGTGTGTGTAGAGAGAGAGAGAGAGAATATACATATATACTTACAACTCTCCAACTGCATTTTGCATTTCTGTGTATCCATTGGGAACAGCATTAGATCCAGAGGACAAGAGAGTGTTACAGACAACCTAGACACACACATTCGATTGCATCAGCATTTTGTTTTATATTTCTTATATGCCCACTTTATAGACAGGAATTTAATTGATGCTGCCTGATATTTAGTGTTTTGTAAGTGTGTGTATGTTTGCTTCTGTTTTTAAGTAAATATTAACTGCACTTCCATAAATAGTCATCTGCGTACCTCATACTAATCAAAACGTCTCCATTTCTGAATATGAATAAAAGTATGTTGTCCTGAGTCACATCATGGAAGTTGGCATTTTTCTCGTTGGCAAAGAAAAGATCTGGCTTCCACAAACACTGAAACATCTTGGGATCAACAGTTAAGGAGTCACTCTTGAAGTCAGTTGGAAGACGCAACCGGGGATCATTCCACCTCTGGCGGAGAAATATATTCACTCTATAGTCCTGAAAATTAGAACAGACGGAGGCAAAGCTGAATAAGACAGAAAGACATTTGTGACTGATTCAGTTTGAGTGTGTGTGCAAGAAGAGAGGCTGAGATATTTACCATGGTGGTTTCCTGAATTGAGCCAAAGCTGTTTATAAAGATGTTCACTCTAGATTCTACTGGGATGCCTAACAGAAACACATGAACAAACTGAAACATTCTCCTTGAACAATTGATGTTACTGTATGAAACAATATGGTTCGATATGCAGTTGAAAAGCCTAATATAAGAATCCCTATTTCTATACATATTTCCTTTTATTTGCATCATTTCATAATTTCCCCCAAAAATGAAAGCCTTTTAAAATAGCACTTCATAAAATTGTAAATAATCCACAAATATTGAGCAATAGGACATTACATGTAATAGTATTACAATTGTATTTATTTATACCCAACACTAAAAAGTATTAGATATAGAATTATGTTATTCACAAATGGATAGTTTGAGCGGGAGTGAATCAATGTGCTGCTCGCAGTACGACAATGGATTAGGATTGAACCTATTTACAAAAAATAGGTTCCGTATGATCCATCTGTCATTCTCTCAGACGGATGGAAAAGGACAAGGAAGGAGATTTGGGTGGAAGGTTTTAATTTAAAAAGCTGCCTGACGGTATCTTTGGAGAAAACAAAAGTAATAGTTTTCAAAGCCAAATCGAATTAGTTCTTACCACAGAACTAATTTGTCTTTGAAATATCCCCTCAAAGCAAAACATCCTACAGAAACTACAGGGCTTCACAATCTAAATCACAGTGTGGTGCTCGGCAAAAAAAACCCCTGTAAGTGAAAAGGTCACTTATGCTTTGGCTAACTGGATAGCTACAAACTGCCACCCAATTAGCACAGTAGAAGATGATGGAGTGAGATAAATCAGAGGGCTGAGGTCACTGATGGTAAACATGCTTGAGCAAGCAAAGCATGTTTTAATTGAAATATTTCCTTTGAGATGATTCTACATTCATCATCATTTTACATTTAAATGTCCATTATTAAAGCTTCAATCTTAAAAAGAAAAAAGGGGAGCAATCCTGATTAATCATAGCAATTGCGATTAATTAGTAAAAAAAATGCACTTGATTGATTGAGTATGAATATATCTATATCTATATAGATATCTATATATATATAGATATCTATATATAGATATATATAGATAGATATATATAAGCACCACCGAGGTGGTGGTGCCTCGACAGCCTCATGGCTCGGCGGGCTCCATGGGCGCCTGGGCGGCGGTGGAGCCCGCTGCCCACTGCCGCTACCGAGCCTGTTGCCGAGGCAGTGGGGCTACGACGGGGAACAATCCCTTCTCCTCCATGTCGAGTTTCAGTCTGGACTTTAGGGAGTCAAAGCCAAATTTCCTTTCCCCCAATTCCTTCTCAACCATGGCCGAGACAGATAACCCCCACTACGAGTCTCGTTGTGGAAATACCAGAGACGTCAGAGAATAATGTAATACACGTGTTGGCACTAGCGCGATCTCTATTCGTCAGAATTTCTGTGGGCGGTTACGAACCAACCACGTGGGCGGGACCATGAATAATAATTTGTCAGTTCTACGTAGGAATGACAGCTTATCCAGATTGGCTGATTTTGTCTGCCTTTTCCTTTTCATTGGCTATTGTGTACAGCAGACAAACTGCATAGATTTCAAACTTTCCACAGGTCACAAACTCATTCAGACCTATGTTATTTAAACAAACAATAGCAAAAATCTGATTTTAATGACATGGGACCTTTAATATTACTGGGAATGCACTATTATTTGCCAATACGCAATTAATGGATGTAATTTGACCTCTTTAGAGCAATAAGGTAACAATGTCCCTGGTTGCTGCCCAGTTAGACTAGCAAAGGTTTTGATAAATGCAAAGAATGAATTTCCCCATAGGGCTTAATTACCTTTGAAATTAGGCCTGATTCTTGGGTCGTAACTGACCATTAGGCGATTGAGGATGTTTGATGTAGAATTTGCAGGAACTCCAGCCAACTCTTCTGGTGACAGCTGTCTAAAAATTCATTAATGTGTCATTAATTATAGAAAGGGCATTTCAATCACTTTAAAACGCAAAACAACAATACCATTACAGGGATGTATCCAGTACAGAACTACCAAAGAAATTGTCAATTAGATCGTAAGCTCAAAGTAAGCTCATAAACTACTTGACTTTTAAACTGTTGTGTCCTGCTTGATGGTCTGTTATGTGCTCCTGTCCTGTCTTGTGCTCCTCTCTTTGTGCTGTGCATGTTAGTGTGTAAATAATTGTGTTGGTGCTGCATGTCTGTGCTTTATGCTGCTGTATATGTTTGTGCTGCGTGTCTGTGCTTAATGCCGCTGTATATGTGCTTTTATTGTAGTTTGTGTTGTGTTGTGTATTGTGTTTATCCTGTGTTTATTACTGTTTTGTGCACTTTCCTATCATGTTGTATGTTATAGAATATGTGTACATGCAAAGATGCTTCTTGTGTGTGGAGACATTTGTATCTTACTCATGTGGATACTTACGCTGGGCACACAACCTGCTTCCCCTTTTTTCCTTTCTTTCCCGGTCTTGCAATGGCAAGACTCCAGCAGCACATCAGCAACCACAGCCAGAAAACAGGTCTGACCACCTGAGCCATGGTTCCTACAACACAGAGAGACACATTTCTTAAGAGCAATTCTGTCATGCCCATATATTCTTTTTTTAACCAATGATTGTTTGACTGCAAGAATTTGAGTGTACTCTGAATGATGATTAGACTATTACAATTTGAGGGTACTGCCCATCGCCACTGCTTGACACTGCTGAAGCATTTCCCCACTCCACTATACTTTTTTCTTGTGGGAAACCCTATGCAGACTGGTTTTAATTGTGTGAACTTCAAGGCATGCAAACATGGACTGCTGGCTTAATCGTATATCTCACTTCCACCTCTACCACCTGAAGTGGAACCTTCTCAGAAAGAAACACTGCAACCCGAAAGGACTAACGTAAAGCAAACAGCAGCGGCAGTGATGTCAACGTTAACAACGTTAACCCTCACGGTCCTCAGGTAATGGTGTTACTAAGCAGTCCAAAGGCAGGTTTAAGGTTAATTAGCACAGAAAATATTAATGTTAATGGATATTTATAAATAAGCTGCTTGATTAAAAATGTTACGCTAGTAGTATAACAAAAACTGCCAATGTAAACCCTTTGACAGTTTCAAACAAAACAATGTCTCCTAACAATTCCAAATAATTACTAACTGATTACCAAAATACAATTACTACCAATAATATTCCTATGCTCCTATACTGCCAAAACGTCATTGCAAAGTCACAATGTATAAGCCGTGTACAAGTTTTTGGATTCAACACAAAAATTAAATAAGATCGGGCCTGTAAATTCATAATACATTATTATGTATTATGAATTATCTGTCTGTATAGTCACTAATAATTATGTAGATTATGAAAATGTGATTATGTAACTACATTGCATTCCACATTACGATTGAAGACATGCCTTCATTCTTAATGGCATTGGACCCTTAGTGCACACATGCACGAACAACCTTACACACATCCTTTTTCTTCACTCAACATCTATTCAATGGTAGTTTCAGATGAAAGACAAAAAAAGCAGTTATTAGTTATGTCGATCCTATGCAAAAAATGATGTTATGTTACCATATATATATATATATATAAAAAAACATATTCAGTACAGTAACTACTACTTATAGTAGTAGTTACATATATAGTAGTAGCTTTTTAGTACTTCTACACCAGATAGAGTAGTAATGTTGAACGAATGTGATAGAACCTAAGCCGACCCCGACTGTGATGCTGTTGAAGTCAGTGAAGTTGCTGATGCCTCTCTCCAATTGGGGAAACTCACTGGTGGGAAAATAATGCTGCCCTTCAGAAGGTTTTAGGATGTTTTGGTGACCCTATAATTGGAGCAGGTTCAAAAGGAGGTGGCAGAGATGGAAGTGGTTTTTAAGTTGCTCCATGGGAAAGCTTGGCAGAGTCACATGGTCCTTCCAGATTGCCCATCTTTGTGGTATGGCTCAGATCAGGTTGTACAGTTTCTGTACATTGCCAAGTAGCTAATGGCACCATGGACACTTTTGCTGCATCAGCCACCACCAAGTTATTTTTCCCCCCTTTATTTAACCAGGTGAAGTCCCACTGATATATTTAAATCTATTTTACAAGGGAACAAAATGAATGATACAAATAAATGTATCTGTCCCACATGGAACATAAAGTGGGAAAGGATTTCTCTCCAACACCCTTCCTTGAACGCCTTTAATCCACTTCATATTGGCCCTGTTGTCGTACAACTGTCCCCTGCAGTCATCAAAAGGAATATTCAACTCCTCAAGCCCATTCAGAATTAAAGATGATACACCACGACCAGTTGTTTGGGAAGCCACAAGAAATCCTAGAAAGTGCTCCTTAATGTTCTTTGAGTTGGCTGAAGTTGGCTAAAGTTGCTATCAGTGGCAGATTTGTTGTTTTTTATTTTATTTGGTGACGGTGGAGACGGACTACAGCAGTGGTGTGTGTGGAAGCTTCGGAGGCACTGCCCGCGGCCGCCACTAGATAGGAACAGACATGGCGGTGCCCGTCTCGCATCGAGCCATCAGTCCATCAAGATGCCTAGATACACTGAGAAGGCTGGGCAATGTGGGCGGGGGATCAGTGGAGATGAATAGACATGTGTTTGTCGGATCAGGCGTTGCTATGTTTGTTGCTGCTTAGTCCAGAGAACAGATGTGACTCTTGCCACATTTCCACCGGAGGGTGCGGTACGGTTCAGTTCACAAAGGTGCGGTACGGGTCGTGTTTCCACCGCCAAAAAGTGGGCGTGACACAGACTGAGCCGCACTGAGCCGTACTCGTCTCACAGTACTCCTCCAATGGGGTACTGAGACGCCTGAAAGGGCCGGCAAGTTTGAGCGACACACGCCGTCCGTTGATTGGTCGACAGAACCGACCCGCACCCGCCGGTGGAAAAGGGGCATATGTAGCCCTCGTGGGGGCCTGTGTGTTGAGCTAGTTCTACTGCACTCAGAATTCTGCAATAGGCGCATGAAGAAGGGGGAGACACTGCTCGCCTGGACGATGCAAGCAGACGCCCTCATACCGCCAGCCAGGCAGAGCAAATTGTATTCAGCAGATGGTAAGATCTGTGAGGGAGAGTAGCGAGGATTCACAGAACGAGAACGGGTGGACGAGCTCACTGAACTGTCTCTATGCAGGCGGAACGCCGCTCCCCGTCTCACTCGGGGGCCGAGGGTCTGCTGGGGCTGTGGGAAGCCTGGCCGCAGAATGCCCTAAAGCTGTGAGAGCCCAGGGAAACGAGTCAGGGTCTGCGTGGTTAGGGGAACGTGAGACCCTGCCCCGTACTCCCTCCATCGTCTTTGTCTGGAGGAGCCCAGTTGACGGAGCATCACAGAAAACGTGACAAAAATAAAAAATATAAACAGCCTTTTCTTTGAATTGTTGCCACAAGGACAACCTCTTTGACATGGTGAAAATTGGTTTGGGGGCAAGTAAATGTTTAAAGTTGTGAAAATGAGGGGGGTTTCTTTCGGTCTTGTAAGTATTTTAGTCTATTCAACCATACACTGAAAATTATTACCAGGAATTCACAACATTTAAGATTATATTTCACAATAAAATATTGTATTCAGAATTGTATTGTGAAATAAATGTATGCTAGGCCACCCTCTGTCATAAGACATACAACATATTACTGTCAAATTTGAATTGCACTTAAATCGCGGAGCATTGTGGGATATGGTTTGATCAGAAACTACTGGAAAGTGATCCCAGGTTCCTTCACATATTTCCACACAATACGCCAAACCGAAGGCTGCTGCCTTCCAACAAATGGCAAAAAGAGTTGGGTAATAACGCCATGTGCCTAAAATAATATAAAGGTTGTTTGTAACAATGAGTCTATGAATGAATGATTCTCTTTAGAATTACAGTACATTTTCCTCCAGATCCTTTCAGATTGCTTTTCTCCTACATTCCAGGGTAGGCCATTGACTTAAATGTGTTTCGTGAACTGTGTGAAAACCAAACATGAAAAAAACATTAATTTCAGGTGACATGATGAGACCTAGGGCTTGAATCGAAAGACAAGTGGTGATGGGCCACACGACGACCTCCTCAATGGGATAGCTGCAGTCTTTGCGAGCTACTACCATTCAATCTGCAGTATCCTGAGGATGACTTGTGCACTCTGGAGTTCATCCAAAGGTATTATAACACTCAAATGAACATTGCAGTGCATTGCTGCAACCTGCAACCTTCTCATCTTGCTTGCATAAAGCATATATGCTTGTTTACTTGGCATTCAAGCTTGCTTGCCTCCTATGCTTTATTGGATTTTGTCTTATTACTTTTGACATTTCCAAACGTAAGAGGCATCATCTGATTCTTGATCGATAGTGTAAGCAATGTGTGAATGAGCACCATGGTTGAGTGGTCTTTATTGTCATCTCTGAATATGTTCAATCCGAATTCAGCTGCCAAACACTCCATCTTTCTCCTGATATAGCATGGCAAAGAGAGCACTCTGCCTGTGAGCTGTGGACATCTGCTCTTTTTTGGTTACACAACTTCATACATTTTAGTGAAACATTGTTTCGTGATTTTTTCTTATTTTTTAAAGTTGATGACATGATAGCATACGGAAGCTCATGAGTAAAATAAATAAATAACGTTATCTCATAATTACAAGATAATTATCTTGTAATTACGAGATAACTATATGAGATAACTATCTCATAATCATGAGATAATGAACTGATTTCATGGGTAACTTGCACATCTGTGAAGGCACCATTGATGCTGAAAGGTACATATAGTTGTTCTTAAACGGTTGGGCTATTTGCTCACACAGTTGTTCACAAAGTGGTGAACCTCGCCCCATCCTTGCTTGTGAACGACTGAGCTTTTCGGGGATGCTTCTTTTATACCCAATCATGACACTGACCTGTTTCCAACTAACCTGTTCACCTGTACACAACGTTAAACAACATCCCAACTTCATTGGAATTGGGGTTGACCCAATTCCAATGAAGTTGGGACGTTGTAAAACATTGTAAAACATAAATAAAAACAGAATACCATGATTTGCAGATCCTTTTCAACCTATATACAATTGAATACACTACAAAGACAAGATATTTAATGTTCAAATTGATTAACTGTTATTTTTTTGCAAATATTCACTCATTTTGAATTTGATGCCTGCAACATGTTCCAATGTGGTGCCTTCACAGATGTGCAAGTTACCCATGCAATGGGTTAATTATCTCGTAATTATGAGAGTTATCTTGTTATTATGAGATAGTTATCTCGTAATTATGAGATAGTTATCTCGTAGTTATGCGATAATTATCTCAGAATTATGAGATAACGTGATTTTTATTTACTCATGTGAATGCAATGAGCTTCCGTAATAGCATGCATGCTTGCTTGACATTCTTTCTGGTTTAACGAGTGTTTCTTTGTCAATACTTGCGTGTAATTACATTTCTACATACCTGATTTGATCTTCTATCAAGCTTGCTTGGCTTTGAATACTACTTTCTTTCATTTGTGTAGGGTTTACTTAAAGGGACACTGCATGTGCCTTGGACAAACGATGCAATATCTAAATCTATGTCAAACTGAAAGCTGTTGTCTTTGCTTATTTTTTACAGGTGTTTCTTGGTCTTTAACCCTGAGACGGGCTCCAAATCAGAGAAGCGTGGAAGTATCAACCCACATGTTAGCACACTTTTAGAGTGTGCTTTGTAGACTTTGATTGGATGTCAATGTAGAAATAATGGTGTTCCGATTTTGTAAAAGGATGTTAAAAGTGTTCCTAACATCCAAGTTTTGTTATGTTTAAGATTGTTTAAATTGTACAAGAACATTGATTGTTTACTGTTGAACTGTATTGAACTGTATTGCATCACAGATATCATATATGAGCATATATCATATATATGCTGTACACAAATATGTTAAGAGATACTGCTGAATCAAAAAGATAAAATGGGTATTGTCTTTTTTTGTTATTGACCAAATTCAAAACATGTTTGTGTAGGTGTGGTAAAATCACAGCCAAATGTACAATATTTTAGATAAATAAATACAAAAAAACTGGCAATTACTGTAATTACAACAATAGACCTAATCCACAGTTAGGTACATACTGCTTTATCACAGTAATTCCATGGGCATGGCAGCTGTGAAGTTACAGTAACCAGTTGTAATTGTATTGTAATTTGCCATGACTGTGAAAGTAATGCATCTAGTAGCCAGTAATTTACTGTTGATTAAATCAGTACAGTCTACCATTATTAGAACAGAAAGTAGAATATTATTTGTTTCATCATTCATTCATTCATCATTCATTTATTTTTTAAATGTGAATGAATGAACACTACATATTTTAATTTCATTGAACATGCATATCGACCAACCAAAAGACCAGAATTTGACAGCCCTAATTTGAAGTTCTCTAATTTAAAAGCCTTTGTTTTGGTAACTTTTACAGTAAAGCTGTGCCATGACTAAGACTTTTGAAGCCTAATCCATTTGTTTTAACAACTGAAACTGTTTTAGAAAGGAAAAACAGACATAGAGGGACCAGACCAGACTGTATCAGATCAAAAACAAATCAAATCGCCTAATCGTCCAAAGTAAGTGAACCCAATTAAGCTCGAATTAGAACACTGGAATAAAAAAAACAAAAACGTTATGGTCTTAGAGCTCTGTCATTTGCGAGAAAGAGAGGGAAGGGGATTCATTAAGACTGAGATGTTATCACCATGGTAACTTTGTGAACTCATCGTTAAGCAATATCTTATCAGCAGTATCATAATGAGCAATGTCACGGGGTACGACACAGAGTCTAGGCACTCTGTTTCTACAGAGCAGTCTTTTGAGATGGAGGATTACTCTCCCCCGCAATCTCCTTCACCTCGTCACCAAAAGAACGCCTCCTGCATTAGCAGCAGAGTGAAACGTTCACAGGTTTTGGGAATCGTTAAAACAACACTTCTAAATCACAACGTTATGTTTTAGTAACATTGATAAAATGTCATGGATTATTATGTTGATGATCATATAAGACTCATATAACTGTAAAAAACATGGTGCTGGGTTCTCTTTGTCTTTAAAACAAATATATATGGGTTGTTAAAATAATGTGGCTCTCAGACACAGCTGTCAATATCAACCACTGGCCATTCTGAGCTCCACACATCCACACAGACCCAGCCTCCGGTGTGTCACTTTATCGTGATGTCAAAGTGCCTCGGCAAACGCACTATTAGACCACACAGTATTAAAGCTAACCTTATTTCTGCTTTGGACCTGAAATAGTATTAGACACCAGTTTCTGGTCACAATACAACACCATGTAAGTTAGGTTAGGTTAGACTAAACTTAAGTGACCATTAAATTGTCTCTTTTTAGTGTCTCAGATATATCAGACCCCATAGGCGTCTTTAACATGCAATCCTTACCAATAGATACAGCATTTCCTTTGTCCCACAGATGCTTCATCCACAGCACCTCCACAATGCATATCTGCTTACCTAGTATCTTTGAATAAACAAATCTATGTTGAACCTTTTCCGCTAGCCCCGACACCACAGGCCAGCATCAAGACCACCCTTCATCATTGGCAGAAACTGGCAAAAACATTTGACTTGTTTTCTCTCAATTATTGGGATGTCCCGATCCAATCGACAGCATCGGTATCGGGAAGACACTGGCCCAGAATGCTGGATCTGATATTGAAAGGGGGGAAAAATCTGATCCGATACGCACAGTGGGTCATGTGCACTGTACAGTCATTGTGGAAGAGCATTAAGGCTCAGATATACTTCCCACGTTGCGGTGGCCGGAGATGTACCGGTCTAGCGGGATGTGCACATGGTTCCATTCATATTACGGTTGCGGGTCTGCGTCAGCCTGGCTTCCACGCATGCACGTTTCTCTTGGAGAAGCTCCATAAGAGCCTGCAGGGTAAGCTAGCTAGCCAGCCGGCCACTAACGCCACTAACCCCTTTCGCCCCACAGACCACTGCAGCCAACGGACCGGACGACTCAATACAATGGGGAGGAAAGGCAGGCCAAATGTGTGATGATTTTTATAAAATAAACAACAAGAGCAGTATGAAACGGTACTGTTGTTCTTTATTATTATAAATATGACTACATTGTTAGTGTACAGTTAGAGTTATCAACTGAGGTTCAATTGTTTTGGGTGATTATGCCTGGCTTATATTTTGGAGGACTGCTGTGTTGTGGATATTGCATATATTTTTTGTACATTTTAAAGGTCCCATGGCCCCCATGGTTTTTTAACATTAATATGAGTTCCCTTAGCCTGCCTATGGTCCCTAAGTAGCTAAAAATTACGTTAGGTGTAAAACGAGCAGTAGGTATCTTGCTCCGTCTTTGAAAAAAGGAAAGTCTAAATGCGCCGATTTGGGAGCTTTCCGCTTATTTCATAATAAGGGGAAATGTTACCTACCCTTTCTCTGCTTTTCCTACCCAGAGAAGGTGGCCCGCCAATGAGACAATGAGCTACGACCGCGCGAGTGCCACGTGTGTGTGTGTGTGTGTGTGTGTGTGTGTGTGTGTGTGTGTGTGTGTGTGTGTGTGTGTATGTGTGTATACTGTTGTACTCGAGTGTTGTACTTCACTCCTTTATTATTTGGATAACCGTTCTGCTGTTGGTGTCATGGTGAATAACAC
>OMLJ01078397.1:0-13687 GCA_900302595.1 Gadiculus argenteus | reverse complement strand
CGTGCACATGGTACACACACACACACACACACACACACACACACACACACACACACACACACACACACACACACACACACACACACACACACACACACAAAATGATGTTATGATCAATCAAAAAAAAGTATATTGTGTTGATTTATTTGGATTGCTTGTTCTTCACACAGGATACAGTGCAACAATAAGTGCCCCACACATGGTGAGCGGTCAAATATTACTTCAACACTTGGCCTTGACAGATTGGATTGAATGTTTATCAGCCTGTTTAATGAGAGGGCTAAGCGTGTGTAATGATGGGTTCTCTCGGGCTGTGCCTTTCCCTCCAGCACGCCCATGCGCTGGAGGTGTTGAGTGACAAGCTGGTGGAGGGTGCATCGGCCCTTGATGTGGGCTCTGGGAGCGGATATCTCACAGCCTGCCTGGCTAGGATGGTAATGCTCCATGATTGATGAATGATCAGTGTTGTATTCAACTTATTCCTGCCTTAAAGGCCCTTACTTCACCACCAGGTTGGAGGCTGCTTGGTCATTGCATGAATAGCTTGTAGTTACTCTCAGTGCCAGGTGGGAGAAGGGGGGGAACTTAAAGGGGTTGGATTGTTGCTTGTCATTGGTGTGACCCTTTGGTGGGCGGTCCTGACTCTATGGTGGGCGGTCCTGACTGGTGGGCGGTCCCGACTTTATGGTGGGCAGTCCTGACTCTATGGTGGGTGGTCCTGGCTGCTCTCCACTGACTCTGTACCCCAGGTGGGACCCGATGGTAAGGTAGTGGGGATCGAGCACATAGACGCACTGGTCCGGACGTCGGTGAAGAACCTGCAAGCGGACGACCCGGAACTGCTCTCCTCTGGAAGGATCCGGTTTGTAGGCGAGTCTGGCTTTGGTTTAACCAAACCTCAAACTAAGAGGAACCACGCACATGTGCCTTCCACCTAAACAAACTACAAACGTTGCTAAACAAACTACAAACTTTTGCTGTTTCTCTTAATGCAAACTCCAATAGTTTGTGTTTTATATTCAGGTAAAAGGTGAACAGTAGTGAGCTCAGTGTTGTGAAATGTGTCACCAGTGGGGGACGGGAGACTCGGCCATCCAGACGCAGCCCCGTATGACGCCATTCACGTCGGGGCAGCGGCCCCCACCCTCCCCAAGGCGGTAAGAAAAATTCCAAAGTATAACTGTATATTAAACAAGATGCCTTTGACACGACAAGGCGTTTGTGTCTGCTGACACACACACACACACACACACACACACACACAAACAAAAGTAGAACTATCTAAAACCAGACAAATGCCTTTGACATAACACGGTGGTGTCTTCTGTATGGTTTCTCCCTGTCTGCTGTCGGCAGCTCCTGGATCAGCTGAAGCCCGGCGGTCGCCTGGTTCTGCCGGTGGGACCGGAGGGGGGGGGGCAGGTCCTGGAGCAGTACGACCGGCAGGCCGATGGGACCTTCCTCAAAAAGGCCCTGATGGGCGTGATCTATGTCCCTCTGACCGACAAGAGGCACCAGTGTCCTTGGTACGTCCGCTACACCCAGCTGATTTTATTTAGTCAACAAGGAATTAGTTATTAGTATCATACTTCATATTTACTTGGGCGGCATGTGGCTCAGGAGGTAGAGCAGGTTGGCTGGTAACTGGAAGGTTACTAGTTCGATCCCTGGCTCCTCTTAGCTGGGTGTCGAGGTGTCCCTGAGTAAGACGCCTCACCCTAACTGCTCCCGTTGAGCTGGCTGTCGCCTTGCGTGGTTGACACTGCCATCTGTGTGAATGTGATGTGTATCTGTGAATGTTAGGCAATAATTAAGCACTTTGAGGGGCCACTGGTTAGAAAAGCACTACATAAATGAGCACTACGTTTACCATTTACTTGGTGATGGTGATCTTTCTACCAAGATCTTTCCTGTTGGTGTAAAAATTATTCTATTCTTCATATCCTTTAACTTCTTCTTTCCCCAGAGATGATCTCTGACCACAGTGTGGTTGCCTGTGCATGAGGTGGCGCTGGTGTTGTTTCTGGAGGTCCATAGAACTGGCTGCTGGTTTCACTCAAACCATCTGCCCTGTTAAACCGTCTCATGGCAACCTGGAGAAATGTGCTTCTGTCTGCCTTATCAGTGTGTGCTTGATGGCTCTAATGGACTGACCAGAGGGCCGACCTGTCAGGTGGTTAAATGGACACCCTCCTCCTGATTGCACTAGAGTCTATGGATCGCACACATAAACCAAAGGCCGGAATATCTGTGCAGGTAGCTTAAAATCAGTTTGGGATCTATTCAAAATGTTAGTTTAATAAAATGTCATTATGATTTATTATTTGAGATATGTCCATACTTTGTTGGTCATAAGCTCTGGAGAAGTTTGAAATCTGTGAAATGTGATGGCCTTCAAAGAAAAATGGTATTGGGACAAATTGCTTCTAAACTATGAAATAGCATATTTTTATTAGAGAATAAAATAATTATAAAATATTATTTTGAAATAATGTACTGCATTTTCCCATAAGGAACCGTTCATAGTGTCGGTTTTTATCTCCCGACGATTAGTCAGTAGGGTGTGGTACATTTTATTTTTGAAGAGATGCAATATCGCAAATGTATTTGATCGATGTTAATAAACAAAACATCTGATGTTTGTCTAATATGTTCACGATTTTCATTTTACTCTACGGGCAAAGCTCAACAGCATCATGCACATGTTTTCTGCGACTTCAGAGACACACGTCATCACTACGCGACACCGGCGCAATCTACAGTGCGATACACGTGAGTGTTTACAATGATCCGCGTTATCTTTCAGATTTAGTTGTATTAAAGTATAGGGTTTGTCATTTTACAGCAATACTGCAATTTAAAGAGTACCACACATGATCTACAATTACCTCAGAAGATACTTCATCAATAGCACTTTGCTACGTATTGGATTAGATCCATTTGAACGTCCCGTTGTCTCCCGGTATCAACATCATAACCCTCCCCGCGCCATGGAGGAGGACGCCGCCGTCAGGACATCCGAAGGTACAGGTGAGACAGTGAAGGAGCCCCCGACGGCAGAGGGGACAGGTAAACGCAAGAGCGAGGAGGCGGACGAACCCGAGAAGAGCTCTCGAGGGAAGAGACGCCGAGGAGGCGGCGGGAAGAAGCTGCGTCCCGGGGAGAGGTTCATCCCGCCGCCGCAGAAGAGGAACCCTCAGGTCAGCTTCAGCCAGGAACACTTCAACGAGACCACACATTACTTCGAAGGGGGTCTCCGTAAAGTCCACCCCTATTACTATGACTTCAAAACGTACTGCAAAGGGCGGTGGATCGGGAAGACCCTCCTGGAGGTGTTCAAGGACGAGTTCAGGTCCGAGTCCATGGAGTATTATCAGAGGGCGGCGAAAGAAGGACGAATCCGACTGAACGAGACCATCGTGGAGGACCTGTCCATAGTGCTCAGGGTGGGTGTCGTTTAACACTTCAGAGATATCAGGTCTAGAATATATATATATTCCTCGTACAGCTTGTATCAGAATAGGTAGACATAACGAAATGTTTCTTCTGAACGGTAGGCATACTTGTGAATATTGGAACAGGTGTTTTGTATATTCTTCTTCTTTATCACACTGAGTTTGGTGTACGTTGATGCACATATGTAAACACTGTCACGTGGAGCCCTTTCTGTGTCGAGACACTGCTGTTTACAATTTTCCATTTTGAGTTTTGAGTCGAGAAGGGATTGTTGTAGTCCACCCAAACCCTGAGCTCCTGGTTCTTCTCCTCCGCAGAACAACGACCTCATGAGGAACACGGTGCATCGTCACGAGCCCCCCGTGGTGGGCAGACCCCTGGAGGTGATCGCCGATGACGGGGAGGTGCTGGTGGTGGACAAGCCGGCCTCCATCCCCGTTCACCCGTGCGGCCGGTTCCGTCACAACACGGTGATCTTCATCCTGGGCAAGGAGCTGAACATCTCCGGGCTCCACACGGTCCACAGGCTGGACCGCCTCACCTCCGGGGTGCTAATGTTTGCCCGCACGCTGGAGGTGTCCCAGAAACTGGACCAGCTAGTGAGGGACCGACAGGTACGTCGGGATAGCATGAACATGGGGTCTTAGTGATTGAAGACATGGAGGTCCTCTTCTTTTCCCTTCCGTGGGGCTGCTGATGTTCACCACAGATGTTCCGATACCATTTTCTCCTTCACAATACCGATTCCAATGCCGATACAGCATATAGTTCAAGTTACTTTATTTTGTACCCAGAGGTAGATTTTGCTTGCAGTATAGTCATCATACACATCATACACACATAGGAAAAGACATGGAGGAACATATCAAAATGGCAAAATGAAGTTCTATAGGTCCAGATTGAAATATGAACCTGGAGAACAACAGGTTGTTGTTTTTGGCACCAGTTCAAGCCCCACCAAATGCGTCTGGCTTCCTCAGTGATAATGATAGATTTTTTATGTTTAAAGGCTGGCGACCTCTTAACAGTACCTAGGCTGTATATTTCCCTCCTACAATATTTTGATTGCCTATTGATTTGGACAGGGAGCAGCATCTTGTGTTGTTGCTGCAGTGGATGCATGTTAGATTTTTTTTTTTACTTTATTATTGTAGGCTATCACTGAATTCATTTATCTAAAACCCACTACCCAGAATCTTATCACATATGTAAAAGTAACAAGGTTAAAGAAAATATTTGTGAGACATAACAATAAATGTCCAGAGATGTTCCACACCCTAACAACAAAAAGACAAAGAAGACTGAAATCATCGCGTGACCATGAATATCCAGGAAGCATGTGGCCTAGTATGGACCTACAACAGCCCAAGAACCATTGTAAATAATTTGCCTTTTTACCATGTAGGTAATAAGGACTCGGCCAGTCTATGTTGTTAGACTGGCAACAGTCAGGAAGCCTTTCCTTACCTAGTACTATGTAGGTTAATAACATACTCCATACTATGAGCTTACTATATAGGTGAAATGGTTTTGGGGAACACTTTCCTGCTGAGTCCCTAAGAGGTAGGTTGCTAAGGAAGTTAGCAACTATGCTTTTGGGAAACGCACCCCAGGCTAGTTATGTGATGGTGTCAGATCAGCACAGACTTGCGTACTCGCCGATACCCGATACTGGGTTTTGGCAGTATCTGAGGTATTTCCGATACTGGTATTGTTATCAGAACAACTCTTGTCGCGAGAGCATGTTTTTAGTGATTGCAGACATGGAGGTCATCTTCTTCTCACTCCGTGGTGCTCCGGATGTTCACCTCCTGTTTCTGTTCCTCAGCTGGAGAAGGAGTACGTGTGCCGTGTCGACGGGGAGTTCCCGGAGGAGGAGCGGGTGTGCGAGGAGCCCATCCTCGTGGTCTCCTTCAAGGTGGGCCTCTGCCGGGTCCATCCTAAAGGCAAGGACTGCCGGACGGTCTTCCAGAGGCTGAGCTTCAACGGCAGTTCCAGCGTGGTCCGCTGCCGGCCGCTCACGGGCCGCACACACCAGATCCGCGTCCACCTCCAGTACCTGGGGTTCCCCATCCTGAACGACCCCGTCTACGGCTCCTCGGCCTGGGGCCCGCTCAGGGGCAAGGGCGGGCAGGTGGGGAAGAGCGACGAGGATCTGCTGAAGGACCTGATGGAGGAGCATCGCGCCAAGGACAGCCTCCACCTGCTGGATATACCAGAGGAGGTCAAACCCGCCCCGGAGGAGGGGGAAGTGGAGGGGAAGGTGGAGGTTCTGGTTTCACCGGAGCAGAAGAACAAGGATTCACTGAACACTATTGAGCCTGATGGTTCCTGTCCTGCAGAGAGCGGTTCACCAGGCGTGCAGCTCGACGGCACAGCGAGGTCGGGCAGAACAGCGAATGAGGCCGGAGAGGACATTAGGATCAGGACTGAGGATCAGCCTGTAGAGAACCCGAGCAGTGATCAGGACTCCGTGAGAAACTCCCAATGCCACACGACAGCCAATGAGGAGCCCCCGGAGGCGGGTGCCCTGCTGAGGCCTCTCCCCACAGGGATCAGAGACGGGCTCTGCAGCGAGTGTAAGATCGTGAGGCAGGACCCCACAGAGAAGGAGCTTGTCATGTACCTCCATGCCCTGCGCTACAAAGGGCCCGACTTTGACTACTCCACACGCCTGCCTGAGTGGGCTGAGGAAGACTGGGTCGAGGACTCGTAGGTCCATACCTTTTTTAGAGACACAGGTATTACCTGTAGTGTTAATGCCTCATTTCACTGTAAATCAAAGGGAGAAATGCGTTGTTTATTATTGCTGTGACATTTAAAATACTCTTTTGATGCAGAATTTATTTGTGGCTGAAGAGATGCTGCAACACAATGATTGACAATTAAGTTATTTTTAATATGTTCTTGCTTGAATAAAGCTTTCAGCTTTAAATAATAGAGCTGGTTAGAATGTCATAAAACAGTATTTTTTATTTCCCCAAGTTACCAGTTTGACAATTGTAAACAATAAGGGTGGCAACATTTTTTATTTCTGATGTTCCCACAGAGCCTGTGATGATCACCATCCTGTTCTATGACAGGTCATTGTAAGCATTTAATTAAAACACTCAATCAAGATTAAAGTCATCAACGAGGAGACTTTGAATTGACCCTGCTTAGGCACACGTGACCCCACTATGTTCTAGTCAAAGTTCATATTTAGCCACTAATGCCTCTGTCGCAGACTATACAGCACATTTATAATCTTAAATATCTCTTGTGATATACTTTTCACTTTTGTAAAAGACAAGACACACACCCAATAAGAGTTGTTTCTGAAAATAAAACAACTTGCTGCAGAATCTTGGCACATGCTGCACATACGCCGTCTAAACCATTTCTCTAATGGCACCGGACAAAAATAGAATCTCCAATGTAGTGTGATGTGGACTGGTGGGTGCAGAAAGGAGCCGTTCTGTTCCTCAGAGGTCTGCTACAGGATGCAGTGGGGCTGCATGGAGCTTGGTGAGGTGAACACTAACATGCAGTGGCTCAAGGAACCAGTCGACTCACTCGCAAGAACCTTTTTCTTGTCCAAAAGGTAGGTTGGACGCCACACACACACACCTTGATCTCTGCAGTCTATGGTATCGGTTGTAATCTGCGTCTCGAGTCCATTAAGAAAAGTAAAATCACATTTTATGGCACACACATTAAAACGTCATATTTGCGTTTCATATTTGAGTTTTTGACTGCATGGGTAAGGCTACGAATAACATTGCAAGCTTATGTGTCTTATTGACAACACTGACACTATCAGCACAACACAAAACCACTGCACAGCCTCTTAATATGAAGCAGATGTTGCCGTTCGGGAACATCTTAAAATAGTCTTGACTTGTTCCAACTGTGTGGAGATTTCATGTACCGTTCAGCCCGCAGGATTTTGACACCGATGCCTTACACTTAGGCATTCCATAAGTGATAATGGATTATTTTTCCTTCAACAATAACACTCTTATAGGTTTATCTTAAAAGTTTTCTTTGGCCGTCCTTAGGAACTACACCTTGAAGGTAAAACATGTATAAAATAACAAAGCAGCATATTATCTTTGTACCTTCCTTTAAAAGTTGAACGAGGGGGTACACTACGGTATGGCTTGACACTAGTTCCAGCCTGAACAGTCTCACACTGGGGGCTGTGTGGAGGCCAGTCTGTTGGCTGTACAGCGTCTTCAGGATCTGTTATACTAAGGACTTCAGGCACAACGTGACATTCTTAACGTATAAGCAACTGATGATAATACTGTTTTTCTTTTATAATTATGTGCTTATGTGATAGATGGTTCACGAAATATGTGCAGTCTTTGTAGTATGAACGTGGTATCATGCCTTGATTGATTTTAAATCAAATCAATCAAATTAACATCAGCTCAAGTCATTCGGAAACACATGTTTCGGACCCCAGTCCCCCCAGCGGTAGCATTAGAGATGCATGCTGTTATTTTAAGTTACACAACTGGTGTATCTTCCCTTTTGAGCGTATCACAATAGTAGTTACCATGCATCTTGTTTGGGCACGGTAACTAATCGCACAGCACTACCCTGATCCCCTCAGCTGTAGTCGCCGTGTTCTCTCTGGCCGTCTCTCTTGAGCCACACGTCAGGCAGGTCTGGCTTACTGTTGGGTATGATCACCACCTCCTCGCTCTGCCCCGTCCGGCCCTTCCCGCTGCCGCCCGAGGACGTCTCGTAAACGGTCTCCTTCAAGGACAGCCTCAGTGTGTCCCTCTTGCCGTTGAGGTGTCCGGGCTGTAACTCCTCCTCCTCCTCTGCCTGCTGGGCGTTGGAGGCTCCCGGCTCAGCATCCCTCCGACACGTCTCTGTGGGTTCCTCCGGGCCGTCGCGGGAGCTCTGGGACTGGTAGAGGAGCTGTGAGTGCTGATGGAGCTGGTCTTCAGCTGAGTGTCCCTCTTTACAGAGCGAAGGCTGGTCCACAGTCTCCAGGGTCTGGCTGATGGCCGTCTCCTCCATGCTGGAGGAAGAGGAGAAGGTTTCCCCCCTCCAGAGCTTCACCCCTCCAGTCTGGCCTCTGCACGTCTTACAGAGAAGTATCTCCGTAGCAGCGTCTCCCTGTGGTTGGGTCGCCGGTCGCAGAGCGCTCTCTTTGTAGGGGGAGGACGTCTGAAAGGCTTGAGGCGGATGGCACACCCTGTGCTGGTGACTACACAGCTCCTCGCTCTCTGCTTCTGTCCGGTCCCTCTCCATGTCCCTCCTGCAGTCCTCGATCTCATCCGAGAGCACAGAGGGCCGGTTGGAGAGCTTACTGGTACACGTGCTGTTTTCAAAGCTGTCACTCAGACGGCAAGCCAACGGCTGAAGCTCATATTGCTCAGGACCACGCCCACCACCTCCATCGCCAGGCTGTTCATCCCTCTGCTGACGCTGCTGGTGGTGGTTGTTGTACTCGTAGTCCTTCCTGACTCTAGGTCTGCAGAACGCCCCGTTGGCAGCCGAAGCCGACCCGGTGCCGGGTTCTGTCGCCGAGCAGGAGGACAGCACCCTGTCGGCCGTTTGCTCCGTCAAACAGGGCAGCATGATCTTACCAAAGTCCTTCTGAGGCCCGAAGAAACAGCACAGCGACTGGAAAAAGAATGTCGCAAATCCACACGCGACACATTTAACAAGAAAGAGGAAAATTCCTAACTTCCTGAACACCAAGGCGGTGGCCGGCAACATGATGATCCCCACGCAGCAGAAGGCGCCAGAGCCTATCGCCACGGGACAGCCCATCCGCTTGGTGGCATGGGCCACCCTCCCGATCCGGTCTGTGTGTGGGGCAGAGTTATAGGAAATGCAGTAGTTGGCTATAAAGTCTACCGACAGCCCTGCTGCGGTGGAAATAAGCAGAGCCTCGATGCCGCTCAGCTGCCATTCCAGTAGGACCAGCAGACCCACGGTGACGAACACGCAGCCCCCCACAGCCAAGGTGCCATATAGGCTCAGCAAAATGTTCCAGGTGGTCAAGAGAAGAGAAGTGAAGGTGAGTGCTATTGAGAAGCCGGCTACCACGAGGGTCTCTGAGCTTAGCGCTTGCTGCAGGTCAAAGAGGGACAGCGGACTGATAAACCAGCCGTCTCCCAGCCCCCGTGGTGCGCCTGACACCTCTTTTGAGAACCATGTGGATATCTCTCTGTGAAAGTGACTGGTCTTGCTGTAGTTGAAGCTGTATAAGTATGTGGTTTTGAATGCCAATACGAGAGCAGCGATGCTGCCATCTGCTTGGAAGTACAGGCCGTCGCCGCGGGCCAGATGGCCCTCGGCGTGCCTCTCCGCCAGCATCATCCGGAGACACCGCTCAAAGGTACTGGACGGGTAGGGGAACTGCATATCCTGACAACAAACCCAGTGGCCGTCGTCCTGACTGTCTGGGCAGCGTCTAGCAGACACCCAGCGCGTCAACTGCTCCACAAAACAGATGTTTTCCGGCATCGCGTCTCTATCTTCAGATGTTGGCTGAAAATAGAAAGTTTGGTTCTGAATCCTGCCGCATAAATCACCCAACCAGACCTGAGACTCTGGGCTACTCATGTTGAAGTTGAGGTCGAGGACCAAAGAGCCATTGCTCCTCGGGTTAAAATGGTCCCCGTTATCCGTGGGGCTGACCCCCCAAACCAGCATCACAGTGACGGGCTTATCCTCCCCGTTGGTCTGCCTCTCAAACATGAACATGTTGCGGTACTCTGCGTCAAACCTCTCGAACGGATGGCTGGAGCGGAAGAGCTGCGTGGAGCCGCTGTCCAGCGTCGGCAGCCTCATACCGGGATCCACGCAGGAGATGTACGTCCCGCCGAGGGCCAGGACCGCAAACCAACACATCCAGATGTACCTGAACTTGACCACTCCGCACGGCAGTATCTTCAGAAACAACAGGCTGGCCGTGTCGTTGAGCCCTCTCTTGAGCCCCCTGAACCGTTGCACTATTGTGAAGAGGCATCGCTTCCGTGAGCTTGTGTCCCAGAAGCCTCCTGGGTTTTTGGCACAGCAGGGCTTCCATCTCTGGAGGGCTGCGGACGACGAGGAGGAGGAGGAGGCCGCGGTGTAGCGTTCGCGCAGGACGAAGCAGCAGGGTAACCACACGATCGCAGACATGGAGCAGATCAGGGAGGCGGTCCCGAGGTAAACGGAGAAACAGCGGATGGCGGTGATGCTGCTGAGATAGCCGGAGAAGAACGCAATGCTGGAGGTCAAGCCTGACGCCAAGACCAGATAGCCCACTTCCTGCATGACCCGCCGCACCCTCTTCTCCAGGGGGGCGGAGGGGTACTGCGACAGCTGCAGGTTCCAGAAGTCGGAGAAGGTGAAGACGTGATTGGAGCAGGTGCCGAGGAGAATGAGGGCCGCTGATAGGTTGAGCAGGGGGAAGAACGTCAGACGGAACACAACCTTGTAGATTAAATAGGACGTGAGGAGAGAACCGGTGATGGCGAGCAGAGACAACACTGATACAAAGATGGATTTGAGGTACACAGCCATAGTAAAAGACAGAGAGACAACGGCCAGCACAGGATACACAGAATCTCTGGCGAGGTAATACTTGAACAAGGTCTCCTTGATACCGAGGTCCATGCCAGTGATGGTCGTGTTGTTATAGGTCAGCTCCCGTCCCTCGAGACTGTTCAGGTAGATATCCAACACGTTGTCCCCCTTCTCCACCGGTAGGATCAGGAGGCTGTACTTCAGCGACGGGACTTGGTATTCCACTGTCTCTGGGCCCACAAAGTCTTTGTCCACCAGGTAGTGCAGGATGTGGAAGACCATGCGCGTCTGTCTGCAGCGTGACGGCACTGAGGGGCAGGCGGCGTGCCCGGGCATCCGCACGCAGGCCTCCACCAGCTGGCCGTTGTGGTAGAAGGGAGCACAGAACCGCAGCAGGCTCAGGGACTCGGACACCTGCAGAACAGAGACATTTGATCAGACACACATACTACTGTCCCCTCCACAACCCTCTTACAGACTTATTGTATGTTGTACGTCCTGGCACTTAAAAATGAGCATTGTGTAGTCTCTTATCCGAGTTATCTTTGTTGTATACGGGGAATGGGTTAACCTAGCGATTGTTAGTGCTTGGCACTTGGTTCTATGAACATCCGTACTGACCGACAGCGATATATTGTTTCTCTTTCTTCTGACAAATGTACTCATTGTAAGTCGCTTTGGATAAAGCTAACTGCCCTTAATGTAAATGTAAATGTCTGCTCAACAACTTCTGTAGTGATTGCTGGAGTACAACATCACCATGGACGTATTGATAACCAGAATATACATTTTCAACACGAAAAAATTGCCCATCAGAAGGGCAGAGCTACCTGGTGCGAGGTGAGGCTGAGGCATGAGGAGGCGTTGGTATGGACCGCCAGGTAGTTTCCCAGGGACCAACTGGGACAACAGCCCCCTCTTGACACCGTCTCCCCAGGATCCCCCCTCACATGCTGCTGGCACAGGTCCTGGAACCCGGCCTGGGAGCGGATCTAGAGAACAAAGGAGCGTTCTTCTTGAGTTATGTTTCTGAGTAGCCCACAGAAGTGCAACATTCGCAAAAACATCTGTGGGAAAGTATCACACTTTCCCACAGATGTTCTATTCAATCCTCAGTTTAGCACATTATACTGAACATATATATTTTATACAATTGTTTCTTTGTTAGCACAAATAGACACAAATGTGGTGGGGATGAGAAGGAAGGTTAAAGTTAGGAGGAGGGAGGGGGAGGGAAAACAAAAGGAGAGGGAGGAAAGGCAGTGGAGGAGAGTGAGGAAAGGGGGGAGGTTGAGGAGAGGGTGGAAGAGAGGGAGAGGAGAGGGAGAGGGAGGAGGTGGAGGAGAGGGAGGCGGAGGAGGAGAGCACTAATGTGGAGGGATTGGGGTATCAGAGCATACCATGGCCTGCTCCATCTCACACATGGAGTGGATGGCCTTCAGGCTCCAGAGACTGGCTGAGTTCCCCGAGCGGAACACCAGCTGGGCAAACCGCTCGCCTGCGTGGAGCGAGAGAGACATGAGGATCCAATGAAGATCAGACTGACAGTGCTGAGTCAAACGCCTGACACACCCACTCACGTGATCATCTGTGGTCTCATCACGCTGATTTGTTTCAGATGCTCAGATGAATCTCAAACCAGCACTTTAACCGTCATGTAAGATAACACAGATTCACTCAATTTCATTCCCTCCTCTTGTTTAGAGTTACGTTAAGACACCATGAAGAACCCAGAGAGATAAATAGAGGGAATTGGAAGAGACGTTTGAAAATAGTCATGTTTAGATTTGGCACAGTTCTGTGGAACATTTGAAGAAACGACTGCAGGCAAATGTCAGAAACAAGCGGGTTCCTTGAATAGACTATTAACTTCTGAAGTTCTGAATTCTGCCGGGCCTCTGCTAAAGACTCGATAGTAGTGGTTCTAGTTGGCAAGGGTTTGTTCGTAGAGATGCTGACCTGGGGCGTCACACAGGAACGTCTCTGGAGACAAATCTCTGTTTAACATCCTCCTGGGGCGCGGCCTGGAGGGGTCCTGGCCAGCGCTGACGTCCCCGCTAAGCATGTACACATGCACGTACGCACGCACACATGCACACGCACACAAGCACACACGCACACATAGACGCACACACAGACACAGATGTACATCTCTATCATTATTAATAATCTGCAGTAGCTTTGTCTTATTATTTGATAAAACATCTGGGTAAAAACACATCCTATATCATCAATGTCTCCATCCTGGGTGTATGATGAACCCGGGACAGGACAGTACCTCGTCGTCGTCCTGTCTCGGGCCTGCCAGGGAACATAAGACAGAGGCTTCCCTGGCCCGGTGTTCTGCTGCAGCAGGTCCAGGCTGGACTGACGGACACCAATCGCCGTCCCTCGCGGCTCAAAGCCCTGATGACGTGAGCAACCAGACACTGGATGAACACCACACACACATATACACATACACACCATCTACACACACACACACACACACACACACCATCTACACACACACACACCATCAACAGAAGACCATCTACACACACACACACCAACTACACACACACACCAACTACACACACACACCACACACACACACACACCATCTACACACACACACCATCTACACACACACACCATCTACACACACACACCATCTACACACACACACACAAACCACACACACACACACTCCACACACCCACACACACAC
>OMLJ01078201.1:0-10321 GCA_900302595.1 Gadiculus argenteus | reverse complement strand
TGCTGAGTCTATGATGAGTCCAGGCCAACACTGAACAGGTGAGTCTCGAGTCCCCCACAGCCCCCATATCCCCAGCATTTGAAAAACTGTGGGGCACACAGTCTGAACATAGGATGAGGACATTTCCAAATCCCCAAACCCCCTTTATGATATAGTAGTCTGTGTGATATTCAGAAGGATACTGTAGAGTATCAATTTGGACTGAATATGACTGCTCAATCAATACTTTTGAATAAGTTCCTATATAAGGCTTTCTCTTTTTTTTGTAAAGATTTATTTTTGCATTTTAGAGTGAGATAGAGAGGAAGGAATGGGAGATAGAGGGGAGGACATGCAGCAAAGGACCACAGGTCCTACCAGGGCGCCCCCATAAGGCTTTCTCTTAAGGATGACGAACCATCACACATTTTCTCCCTCTAATGGCATTGATTAGGTAGCCGGGCTCCGCCTGTCTACGTACTGCCACTCAATTTCTTCTCCCTACAGTACTCCACCGATCCGCCTTTGTTCACTCCGGCCAGATCACGCCGGACCAACCAGTGAACAGAGGGCGTTCCCGAGAGCCGTTACGTTAAAGTTGCGCGCTGAGTTTGGAACGTTGACGCTGTTCCACACTCCAGTCCAGCGGTGGCGCATAACATACGTCATTACCAAACGTTAGTGATTGGTTTAAAGGAAATCCAATGATTTCAAACTTCAGACAAGTGTCCACCAACCAGGAAATAAACGTTTGTAGATAAATCTAGACTAGACTCTGTGAAGTCACAGAGTAATCAGAGCAATAGAGCAATATTACAACCAGAACATAATCGTTTATTGAACAGCACATCCCCAAAATAGCACATAATGAGCACATGTACTGTTGTTCAAATCCACATCGGGTTCTTCTCTTTATCCTCCTGAACAAGTTACCTGTTGACCTAACTCCTCCCCCTCGCAGACATCTGTGGCACTAACTCCACCCCCTACCAGATATCTGTTGACCTAACTCCTCCCCCTCGCTGACCCCCCGTCATGCAGGGTTCAACGTGGAGACGGTGGAGTACAAAAACATCAGCTTCACCGTGTGGGACGTCGGTGGCCAGGACAAGATCCGCCCCCTGTGGAGACACTACTTCCAGAACACCCAAGGTACGCCACGCCCGCGCGGGGGGGGTCATTCACATTTTAGGGCATTCAGCCAACGCTTTTATCCAAAGCGACTTACACTCATTCATGCACACATTCACACACCGAAGGAGGAGTCAACCACGCAGGGCGACAGCCAGCTGGTCAGGAGCAGTTAGGATGATGTGTCTTGCTCAGGGACACCTCGACACTCACACAGCTAGGAGGGGCCCGGGATCAAACTAGCAACCTTCTGGTCAGAGGTCAACCCACTCTACCTCCTGAGCGTAGCCTGTTATCAGGGATTATTCCACGGCTCTTCTCAGTGCTGTGGAACGCTCCGTTCTCTTCATGGGCCTTCCCGACTTCCGGCGGTGAATTATTTTTTGATAATGACCGTTGCTAAGCATATAATGACCACTGCAGATTTTCTATACATTAGCCCTTACTTAACAGTCTGGCTGGCAGACTGCTCTGGTCCAATCATATCTACAGGTTAGGCTGCGGACATATAATATATGTTACGTATGTAATATATAATAATAGTATATAATAATAGTACACAATCTTTTGCTGGGTCCTCCATACCCTAACCAATAGACTATCCTTATATACTTTTTAAGGGATAGTTTGGAATTTTGGACATCGGACCTCATTTCCCAGTGATCCAGTGTGTTATTTATCATTGGAGATCGTTTTCAACACGTTTCATTCAGTTCTTCTAGTTACAGAGATCTCTGGTGCTAGGCTAGCGCTAGTCAACGGGAACTGCTAGCCTGTCAATAAAAACAGTTTTACCCGCTCCACAGTACACCTGAGGCAAATCAATTATAACGCCAGACTATCTATGTAAATGTCTGTGTTGATAGAATAATGTTAGAAATAAAACTACCCTTGCATCGCATTGCATTTAGTTTATAATCCCTGTAGTTGGAAGTAGGCTACGGCTGCGGACTGATATTACCCAGAGTGCGTCTCTGTTTACGTTCTGCTGGACTGAATTGGTCGCTACACCGGAGCACAGTAAAATACCACCGCTGCTGAGAAAGTAGTCCTTCAAAATGTAATGTGATCATTGCTATGCAAGGATAGTTTTATTTCTAACATTATTCTATCAACACAGACATTTACATTGATAGTCTGGCGTTATAATTGATTTGTCTCAGGTGTTCTGTGGAGTGGGTAAAACTGTTTTTATTGACAGGCTAGCAGTTCCCATCGACTTACGCTAGCCTAGCACCAGAGATCTCTGTAACTAGAAGAACTGAATGAAACGTGTTGAAAACGATCTGCAGTGATAAATAACACACTGGATCATTTGGAAATTAGGTCCAAAATTCTGAACTATCCCTTTAAGCCTTAATGACCTCTACTCTAGTTCAGTATAATATCCAATGATAAGATAACATATGTAATACATGTTATTTTATGAACTCTTCTCTAGTTCTATACAATATACAATGATTTGATAACACATGTAATATTCTGTATATTTATGTATGTTTATAATAACACAACATTATCCTCCACTTTCTACCAGCTAGACTCCTGATCCTGGCTTCTCCTGTAGTGTAAAGTGGTTCTAGAACGCTACTGTAGTAACATACTTTATAAACGTTGTATGACACCAGTATGTGTCTCCTTGGTAGGGCTGATCTTCGTGGTGGACAGCAACGACCGCGAGCGTGTCAATGAGGCGCGGGAGGAGCTGATGAGGATGCTGGCCGAGGATGAGCTGCGTGATGCTGTTCTTCTGATCTTCGCCAACAAGCAGGTAACGCCTCTCTCTTATGTCTCCTCTCCTAGGTCTCTCCTACGTCTCCTTTCCTATGTTTCCTCTCCTAACCCCCCCCCCCTCCTCCTGTCTGCCTCACCTCCTCTACTAGGACTCCTTGTCTGGACTGATTGGTAGCTAGATCACATTCAGAAGCCTTACCTATAGAACATTTATATTAGATCATCTAGTTTTTAGTGGCAGGCTAGCAGTTCCCATAGACTTGTGCTAGCCTAACTTTCTACACTGACGCATGTATCGTTGCTAGTTTGCACCCGGTGTAAAGCTGATTTCCCCCACAGCAAACTGGAGCTACTACAATTGCGCCTGGAAAAGCAGAGGCGTGTTCCGGCCTAATGCTACACGATGCTCTTTTAGTGATCCAAAAAGTCGCTGACCGGCAAATACCTGGTCTAAACGCCCTAGCGGCTAGCGCAGTCTGTGTTGCTATCTTGATGTGCCATGGCAGGTCTGAACTGCAACATAAGCTTATACACACATAGGCTATACACAGCACAAACATGCTGTTAGGCTAACAATTAGCCTAATTGAAATATTATGATGATGTGGATTGTGGAAACTATTTTTTTCCATAGGGGCTGCATGAATGAACACTGCAGTAATATTCCATGCTTTAATAATAATAACAATAAACACAAGCAAAGTATATACCAGCCTTCCAAAACTAAATCTTGTAACGTTGGTGAAATTATTTGGGAAAGAACAGCTGACACAACAGTAAGAAGTTGTACTTTTAAAACAATGCATCTGCAAACACCGTACAGCAAACACATGTTTTCTTGACACAGACATCGTGTACAAGCCCATAACTTTTAGGATTGATGAGGATTTGATCGTGAGAAAACATAGTCTTACCGTGAGTGAGTGTTTAAAAGAATGAATGAACTCAAACAAATGCAACCAATTTAGATTTTCCGATATAGACTTGAAATTTGGCATGGGTACACTATGGAATATTCTCTTTGTAGCAGAGCCTACGTGCTTTTGACGCAATGTTAGAACTGTTTAAACATTGGAGTCAGGCATGGCCTGGCCATCAGGCGCACTAGTGGACCGACGCACATTTTTGGGCCGGTGCACATTTTTGCCCCGCCTCCCCCCGTCAACAATCGGAACAGGGGCCCAGTCAGGGCCTGATGGTCGGCCGTCGTGGACAAAAATACCAGGGCCACTTTTTGGTCCCAGTCCAGCCCTGATTGGAGATCACTTTAAAATGTATATCTCTGCCGTCTTTCATCTTATTACTATGAATGCGCCACCTACTGTATGTGTTATCCTGGCCCATCTTTTGATTCCCTTACTCATTTTATGAATTGTACAAGCCTGCCAATTTTTATAACTTTTGGAGCCAAATAGTCAGGAAAACAATAATACTAACGAATACAATAGGGTTCCTACGTTTTTTCGTAGGACCCCTAATGACTGTAAAACAAGAAGCAGTTGATATAAACTGTCTGTTGATCGCTTCGTAGGACCTGCCCAATGCCATGAACGCGGCAGAGATCACAGACAAGCTGGGCCTGCACTCTCTACGCCACCGAAACTGGTACATCCAGGCCACCTGCGCCACCAGCGGAGACGGCCTCTACGAGGGCCTCGATTGGCTGGCCAATCAGCTGAAGAACAAGAAGTGAGCGTCCGATGGGGTAGGAGGCGGGGGAGGAGCCTAGCATTAAGGCGTGGTTAACATATGGGTGCATTGAGTTTACATGGAGAGGTACCACTGTAAAGTTACTCGCAATGCTCCCACTTTAAGTTCTAAAAGTGGAAACCTTTACTTTGGTTCATGTTATTTTGTTGCATCGAAGGTGAATGTTTTGATGACTAAATAATAAATACAAGCGTGGTGAAAGCGTTATTTTCAATGATCACATTGAGGTTAACGTTTTGGGAGAATTCTAAGCCAGTAGAAGAAGTGGTGAAACAGTTTGTGGAGCTGATACTGAGACTCGTCCATACTGCTGACTGCTGCTCATCGTTATGGTAGAGCTCACTTCTATTGTGTATATTTCAGTCTTCATTTTACAAAATAAGGTTTTGTTCAAAAGTCAAAACTATGCTATACTAAATAATGAGACTGAATGGTCACAAACAGGTTCAAGATTACATTATTTGTTAAATATCTGGACTCATTAATTTTATCTTTGCTTTTCTGAATATGCATATTATGCAATGTATATTTAACTCACTGGGATATAATACATACTCATATAAAATATATGAGTACCTCATATGTATATGAGTACCTCATATGTACCTCATATAAAACTGCCCAAACTGCATGGAAATAAACCCAATGGGCTGGCTGATGTAGTAGATTGGAACCACTACTGTTGACTATTGTGAACACTCACCAGTTCAGAATAAGCCTTTAGCTGTCCTTTAAACTGGTAAACTGAGGATTTAACTCTGTTGAACCAGTGCATCAGATGAACTGATGAGGATGATGCTGCTATTGGCTAGCGCCCAGAGGGCTGCTGTGAGATGAATATAGTTTCAAACGTTTTGTTCATTTATTTATAGATTTAGTTGCTTGCGCGGGAAGCTACGCTCTATCGTGCTAAGTATTCACCCTGCTGAGGGCTGCCCAATGGAAGTTGCTGTGTCATCGTTTGTACATTGCCTGTACATTTGTCTATTATGTGGCTCGATTCATATTGTTTGAGCACTGCTGTTGTGATACAATTTGCACATTTCTTATGTCTAATTTCAGGTGATAAGCTGTAAACACATAACTTTAAGCTCATGTCGATTCATGATTTTATCACCCGTTGTTCAAACCGCGCTGCCCTGAGCCATCAGAAGAAAACTAATCAGAATGAGAGTGAAACCGCATCACAAGGCATGTGCATATTGTAAAAGATCTCTAGAGTTATTATACGTTGTTCTAAGTTACATCCAGTTACCACTACTGGATGTAACTTAGGTAATTCTGGTGAAAATTGACCCCATGGGGTTTTTTTCTGCACGAAGACCCTTAAAATACGCCATCGGGTTCTTCTCTTTATCCTCCTGAACAAGTTACCTGTTGACCTAACTCCTCCCCCTCGCAGACACTTATTTTTCGTTGATAATCGAGTACAGAGCTTGCCGCAAGTTGCCGGCAGCAATGCATCAGCCCAAATGGCTTCCATGTTATTGGCCGCAGGCATCGTCCAAATCAAATCCAAATCTTCCAAATCAGCATTTTTTAACCACTAATATTGCTCAGAATAGCACCAAACCTCTGCAGTAGCACAACTAGGGTCCCTACACATAAAACAAAGCATCAACAACTTAGTTAGCGTACCGGAAGACAAGTCTGTGCCTTATCGGTAGGTCCATGTTTCCAGGAAGTCCATACAAGTCGATTACCGGCCAATAATAATAATAATAATAATAATATAATAGAGGTGCCAACTCATTTAAAACAGTATCAAGAGGGGAGATTGTTAAGTTAATTTGTTGGCGCCACTATTATATTATTTACCCTGGTCATGCTACTGCAGAGGTTTGGTGCTATTCTGAGCAATATTAGTGGTTAAAAAAATCGAAATTCCAATAACATGGAAGCCATTTTGCCTGATGCATTGCTGCCGGCAACTTGCAGCAAGCTCTATACTCGATTATCAACGTAAATAAGTGTCTGAAAGGCGTATTTTATGGGTCTTCATGTCGCAAAACACCCTGGGGTCAATTTTCCCCAGAATTACACTTGTCGAGTTTACTTAAAAAAAAGAAAACTTCTAATATGCAAGAGCATGTTTTGTATGTCCACACATCTGTATATATGTTCATGTTACAAGATACAATAATATTTATGGTGCAGTTGAAATTGTTGATATACTAATCGATATCTGCTTACATTTTTTGGGCAGATATGCTGAAGTGAAAACAGCGTGGAGTGTGTGATGACTTTATTTCAGTTTAGTGTGAAACATTGTTTTGTGGCCTTAATATTGCCAGTGGTTACTTTCTTTTTGGTAACATTTCTACGTAGGAATAAAAAATTCCTACGTTTAAATGCCCTCCCTTTCAAAAAGCAACAATGATGCATTAACAAGTGTTGTGGAAAAATTTAAGGGTTGAAAATACGTAAACATTGACGGAAACAACTGAATTTATATATCGAGATGGATATTATTATTATAATAAATATTATTATCAACAATGTTACTCAGACTGGTGGTATTATCAAGAGGAAAAAGCATACAGTATTACTCCGACTGGTTTGATGTATTTAGATGTATATTATCATGAGAAAAAACGTAAAAGACCGGTGCCAAGATGTTTAATGATTCAGTTGCTCCTGACATTATAATGATTGATCAATAAAAATACCAAAACACAGTGATTGATTTGTGCACCTAATCCGTCTTATTCATTCATGATGTTCTGTGATTGCTCAATATAAACCCATTTATAATTCAATTGATGACATGTTAATTGGTAAATTAACAACCATCCTATAACGCACAATGCCCTTTTTTACAAACGAATGTCATATTTATGTCTTATTATTCGTTGTGCTTGTTCCACTCTGACGTACCGAATGCTAACTGCAGATGTCGTGATGGCCATGGGGCAGGATTAAAAAGTATTTCTTTCTAAAGCGGTGTTCCTCTGAGTCGAGGGTCACTTCTTCATCCCCCATCAGGGACATTGTGTCAGTCCCCTCTCCTCCCCCTCCATCAGGAGGGTGGAGGGTCAGGCCATTCTTATCCCCTGGCCGTTTAACCATTGCTCTGACACAGGTCTGGCACAATCCCATTAGAGCTGCTCTGCTGTGTAGAGTCATCATGGCTAGACCACCAACCGGCCAATCACAGGCCTGCGTCAGGGAGAACGCTGCTGTGTCTCCAGGGGTGTGACAGCAGTATGCGGGTCAGAGTGGCTCCCCGGGCCCTTGGCCCCCAGGGCCCCCTGCAGGACAACTACAATAGCGGCCCCAGGATGGGTGCCATAGCTGGGATTCCCTGCCGTAACCGGGACGCCCTCCAACAGGGCACAGACATACTGGCAGCAACTCCACAATCAATTCATCAATCTGGGAGTGGCAGCAGTGAAAGACGAGGCGCCCCACACCTCGACGGGGAAGGCCCTCTGGGCTGATTCAGAGCCCACTGGTCTGATCCAGGACCCTCTGGTCTGATCCAGGACCCTCTGGTCTGATCCAGGACCCTCTGGGCTGATTCAGGACCCTCTGGGCTGATCCAGGGCTGATTCAGGGTCCACGGCGCTGATTCAGGGCCCAGTAATTCAGGGCCCAGTAACAGACAGGTGTCCTGGTGTTCATGTTAATCACCAACCTGATTTTGATAGATATAAAAAGTAAGGCTTAAGTATCATTATACTTTGATTACATATTTTGATTACGGTAGGACTGCTATTGCTATGAATGTCTTTTGTCCGTGAATATCCCTGAGCTCCCGTCGCCTCAGTTCTCTGTATTGGTCAATAGTCTGCATTTAAAGAGCGCATTTTTTTAAACCAGTAGCCAGCTAGCAGTAAGGTTCAGGTGCCTCAGGGTCACCTGGACACTCGAACCAGCAACCTCGCGGTGACCAACCGACCCGCTCAACCACCTGAGCTACTGCCGCCCACATTCACACAAAGTGGCTCAGAATAAAAGCTACTTCATGACTTAACATTAGGTAGCAATTGTTCAAACGTTCATATCCATTCAAGCAAGTCAATTTGGGATGACGTTCGCTGAATATGACCTAGGACTAGAGAAGGGTTAGAAAACGTTGTACGACGACGTTAACGATGACGTTCTAGTCAATAATAGCATGAAGAGCAATCCTCATGCCATGTCTCCCCCTGGTGGATACAACAGAATAACACTGCTTGACCTTAAAGAGTGACATTTAACGGTGTTCAGAATTTTTTTTGCTATAACAACGAATCAATTATATGTGTCTATGTGCATTATTCAATAGTCTACTGAATTGCTGAATGTTGACTCAAAAAGAAGAAGAGCAACAGATTTGATCATAAACATATGTTGTTAGCTTATAGGACTAATATGTATGCCTTCTTAATGATGTATTATTTTATACAGCGGTTGGCTGATCAGAAACAGCCTCTAATAAGCAGTTTCTTGCCTCGGAATGTTGCCTGCACTGTGGAAATCTTCTCAAATTAGGTTCTGTTCTGGTGGGGATCAGAAGTCACTCAGTCGGTGGACAATGCGCCCATTGAGACTGACGACTCTAGGAGGTGATTAACTAGTTGACAGGGCTGCTGGGGGACAATACTGCTCTTTACTGCCCAACAGTACCGCCACTCAAACCCCCACTGATAAAAGGAAGAGAGAGAACATGGAATATAAATATAAACAGCCAACAACAAGGATTGTGTGCAGGCCATCGTTTTCCATCATCGTGCTAAGGTTTGAATTTGATTTGGTTCAAAACGCCCCAGATCAACATCTGGATGAGGTATTCATAGTCAATAGATAAATACATAATATAACCCATAGATACAATGGGTATAGGGCACAATCATTCATATTTGTCTAGGCTAAAGAGACTATTATAAAAAAAAATGCCATGCAGTTGTTGTATAATATAATAGCCTATAATGATATATAGCAAAGACACATTTTAAACTTTGTGGACAATGGTATATGCCTACTTTTGTCAACATACGTTTGTTAACAAAGGTATATTCTTTTAAAAAATCGCAAATATAGACATTTCAAGTTCAGTCAATTAATTTCAGTCAGATTGTCTTTCGACGCTTCCGTTTTAACTGATTTACTTTTACTTTTTTAAAACGTATAATTAGGCTTCGTCCTCATAACAACATGTGGCCGCGTTTCTCTTAATTATGCTGCCTGCTGCACAATGCGCTGATTATAAAAAAAGACGCAACGTCCTCCGATTGGTCGAGATAATTGTCTTCTGTCCAATCAGGAGGGACCTCTTGAGGCGCTCTCAGGGGACGGCCGCTTGATATTTACGATTCAGAATTGGCGCTTGGACGACTGCTTAACAGCCCCGTAGTTTTGGAATATTAAGTATCGTTGTCTTCCTTCTTTTTTGGACAATATCTCAGATGAACTGAGATATTGAATATCCAAAGTTAAACTCGAAACCTCCTTTCCTAGAAATATTGGACGCTCCTGGTGGACTATTAAGTCTTTTGGGTCATGGTAATTTATCGATGACGAGATTGGACATCATCATGGATAAATGGCAAACAACATTCGTGTATTTGACATTATGGTCATACCTGCTACAGACTACTGCATCGCAAACACACGAAGGTGAGCGATATTACACATCTCCCATTGATGTTTAAGCGTAGTTATTCTACGTTGTTATTCGGTTTTCATATCTATATATTTCATATCAATCTGTGATTAGTGATTATTAACTTTTAAGCTCTTTCTTTCTTTCTTTCTTTCTCTCTTCCATCCTTTCTTTAATGTTT
>OMLJ01078183.1:0-11061 GCA_900302595.1 Gadiculus argenteus | reverse complement strand
TTTGACTGACAGCTTGAATTTCAGGTTGTAATCTTCTTGTTGTTCTGGTTTTACGGCGTTTCCATCCAGTTATTGATGGTTATCGCCAACTTCTAGAAAAAAATATGCATGACTCATCTCACTGAAGACAGGAGATGGTTGAATCCGTGTTGGAACAGTACTTACAGTAAGTAGGGCTCTGACTGATGATGTATAACGAGGAGTACGTGAGTACAGGCAAGTAAAGACGAGAACGCGAATTGAGAACCGGCCTGTGTGATAGGCCTACACCTGGTTGATAGCCTACGCGGACATCGGAAAATAAACTTGGACACGGACATCGGAAAATAAACTTGGATGATAGCTTAAATAACCCAATTTGCTCTGGATTTGGCCATAATTGAAAAAATGACTTAAGCTCCCACTATAAAAATACATCCTTCCCCAACAGAAGCCGTAAAAAAAGTGTGTCATCTTTGGCAGCATTGCCAAATACTTATCTGCGTCTTTGTTTTATTTGAGCCGGGTAATTTTACTTCCTAACCCTTTATTTTATTTTCACATTTAGACTTTTTTGGGGGGGTTGGTTGGGGGCCCCCCTACTACCCCCCCCTGCATTAGGATGAGTAGGTTGGGTTAAACCCTTATTCTTTTAAACTAATCATTTAAGTGTAACTTTGTACACTTTTTTGGCTGAGTGCTGTATTTAATAACGCTTTGGTGGATGCCCTCTTTGTTAAGACTTGTTTATTTTACTGGTTCGAGACAGGGCACACGTACCTGTTGATAAATGTGTGGGCTTTCCCGCTTCCGTGAGTCCAGGAGGACTCTGATACCTACGTGCTGAACCAGACAACACTGAGAAGGAAGTGAAAATCTATTGTGTGATCTATCTATCTATCTATCTGTCTATATCTATTTTAATTAATAAATAATTGAGGTTGAAGAAAAACTAGAAAAAACTAATTGTGAATAGTTTTATTTAATAAAGAAAAGTGTCAACATTAATACATGGATTCCATTGTCATGTTGAATGTATATCGACTACAAACGTATACATTTCAAAGAGTTTTTATTGGCACAGTTTATTAACAATCATATTTATCCACTTCAGTGAACGGAATACTGTTCTAAATACAATTATTTCTTCATTTGATTTGAACATAAAACCAAACAGGCAAACTATTTACAAAGATAAATTGCACATTGAAACATGACAGTAACTGACCATGATTACAGATCACTGTAAAATGCGAACACCGACGCCGTCTTCAAATCCAATTTAAAACGCATTATTAAATAATAAAATCTGGTCAAATGATTCACTGCAGCTTCAAGAGGAGCGGTGTGCAGTCTGGCAGCTCATCCAGAGCCTCCACCGTCTCCAACAGGCCCTCCACCTTCTCCCGCCGCAGCACCGCCCCCGCGTTGCTCCGGAACTTCTTCCTCAGGCTCTCGTTGGTCAGCGGGTGACGCCAGTGTCCGTAGAAGGTGTCACACCGGCCCCTGAGCGCGTCTCCGTTGTCAAGCGTCACCTGGACCTCGGCGTACATGAGGTCAAAGTTTGCGGGGTTGTCCTCCGGGTGCTCCACGCGGACCAGGCTCAGCAGTGCCTTCAGCTCCGGCCGCGTTATGGCGCCCGCGGTGAAGGACTGCACCGTCACCTCCCCGTCCAAGAGGGCGCTGCAGGCGTTGAACTGGAAGGAGTGGCGCGCCTGGTGCTCGCACTCCGGGAAGGGCCGGTTGATGTACTTGGACCGGGGGACCCTCAGCAGGATGTCCCTGACCTGGGAGGCGGAGACTGTTCCGGGATCCGCCCCCACGATAAGCTTGTGGACCGAGGCTGCTGCGTCGACCACCCAGTGCATGCCCAGGTGGGCGGGGAAGCGTTTGAACGCAATGTCCTGATCCTCTATCAAGAAGCTGTGGCCCTCGTCTTTTGCTAAATTCAATGGCAGCGGCATGTAGTCTTCGTAGAAGGCACTGAAGCCAGCCACACCGGAGACCGAGTCCAAGATTAAAGGACTGGCTTCCAGACCCCTGGACGCCAACAGCGCAGCCTCCATACCCAGGCGGGAAGCGTTGCCGATGTGGAGCGGTTTGGACTGCGTGGCGGCGTTAGCCATCGGGGCGCCAGCGAGAGAGGCGGCGACGGCCAAGGCATGGCTGCACTGGGAGGGGTCCAGAGACAAGAGATGAGCACACGCTGCCGCACCGCCCATAGGGCCAACCACACTGGGAGGATGGAACCTGGAGAGAGAGAGAGAGAGAGAGAGAGCAGATGAGCATGTGCATTTCAACTGTGTGCAACTATTGGCAAAAAGGTGTCCTTTAACCTACTGAATTGCAGTGCACAACAAGACAGGAAAACACTGCAAGATTTCATCAATGTCTCCCAGGGAATCTCTGTGCTCAACTCACTTCTTGGGGATATTGCTGGCGCCGTTGGAGAACCTCATCAATCGGCCTTGGATCTCGATGCCAACGTTGAAGGCAAGCAGTAGGTCCAGGCCACTGGGTTTCCTGTTTTGGGGCATCATGTCACTGACAGCCAGCAGGGCTGGAAGAACTGCACCTGACGGGTGAGTGGCTGGGTGCCACGTGTCATCAAAGTCCATGGAGTGAACCTACAACAAAAAGGAGGATATGCAATTGGTACATATAAAGCACATAAATATAGGACTAATGATACCTGGATATATACTGTGCATCTGACCTCAATACTTTTGACATCACATCACACAGCACAGTTTTTTTTGTATGTGTTTCAAGTTTGCAATACTTACTGCCACTCCGTTGACGAAGGCCGCCAGTGTGGGGGACAGTTTGGTCCCACTGCGGCCGTAGACGGAGCTGATGTCATCAGGTGCGTACATTTCCTGCAGTAGAGAACAGATGGCTGATTTATTACGCACGATAAATTAATACAAATCAAGTGACATCGCTGAAACCGGACTACTCATTGTGTTTGTATTCCGGTGCAGACAGCTAACCCTAACCGAGCCCTCCTATTCCGTGGCCATTGTCTGTCTGTGTGGAGCGCGGCCTGTCTTTAAGTTCACCACAAAGAAACGCAGCCAATATCATGCAATCGCACATGAAACAGCTGATGACATTTGCTACTTGTTCCCTAAGGTCATGCCTCTCATCACGACGGTGAGGGCGGCGGCCCCAATTTTCAGAAGACCTCACCTGGCAGTGGCGCAGAGCCAGCTGGAACACGTCAGTGGTGCTGCCAAGAAGGCCCACCCCCAGGCTGTCCAGCACCATCCTCTTGCTGCGGCAGAGCACGGTAGGGGTGAGGTGCTGGGCCTTCAGCCCGCTGATGAACCTCCCAAAGCTGGCCGTCACCGTCTCCTCAGGGGCCGGGCGCTCCACTGCTGCATGCTGGGCCGACGCAGGGAGAGCTAGGGGGGGGAGCCAAGGAATGCAGGATTGATAAGAGATGAGGGACAAATGGAGAGGAAGGGCAGGTGCATCCAGCCATAGAGTGGAGAGAGAGAGGGTGTGGGGAGAGGAGAGGGGGAATTTATCAAAAGCAAACACGCTTTAGATGACATCATGTCTCTAATCAGTTGAAATAAGACACACAGTCTAATAATGAGTAAGCCATACTTTCAGGTTTACTTCATCGGTTTCAATGTGAATGAAGAAACAGTCAAAGAATGTTGAAGTTGAAAATATGAAAAGATGCACCGATTTACCTTCTGCTCCTGATTGATGCATGCGCCTCATAGCACCCACTGACCTTGTGGTTTTCTGTGGAACATGAAGATGGTTCAAAAGTCTGTGTGTGTTTCCCTCAGATCTGTTGCTGGCTACTCGTATCATCGTAGTTCTTTTTATGTCATTATATGTCAATCTAAACACTAGGTCAGACACACATCTTATTAAATAAACAGATTTAACGTGTGTGCCATGTTTATGGAGTGCAGCATAGGCACACAAACAATGTTATGATGTTCACCCATAACCTCTTATAACCAAAAACAGGGGATTATTTTAGTTTTTCTCTCCACATTGAAACATTCAATAACACAGATGACCTTTCAAGATGTGGACAGAGACTCTAGAGAGAGTGTCAACTAAGTGTCAGCTAAACTTCTCAACAGTTTCCCAAATGTGATAAAAAAAAAAAATAAAGCCAGTAGGACCCTACATTTAAAGATGTCAAGTTATTTCATTGTTACCTGTAGTTTGGAGATCATCATGATTGGTTCTTTCTTTACAGCGTTGATTTTCTTTCCCTCAGTTTATTTTGCTTCTCTCTCTTTTGGAAGAGAGTTCTCTTTGCCTGTTGGAGTTGGAGCAGTTCTCCTTGATGAAGATGTGCTGAGGGATCTCAATGTCTTCTGGGTGACAGACAACCTTACTTTTATAGGGCTCGGCCCAGCCCAGTTTCCTTCATTGGTCATTGAAGGAAACACAGGATTTATTTTTTTGGTCGTCACAAAACTTTCCCAGTAGAAATATTAGAAGTTCATCATGGTTTGTCATCACAGTCAGTACCGTCACCAACGTCACCACCATGAGGGGGTGGCGGGGGAGGAGTTCATTGTCCAGGTGTAATGGAGCACCATCACTGGGTGGTTCTCAGGTATTTCTCTGAAACCCCTCCCAGACTCAGGAAAGCATATTTATGACAAGTTTCCACTTCAACCTCAAAATAAGAAGCCTCACTTCAGCTCCCTGGGCATACTCTCATCTCACCAGGTAGGACTCTTTATGTATATTTTTTGTACTAGTATCACATTAGGTCATGTGTGTTAAGACACTATTTTAAACCAAGCAGTTTTAACCAAAGCAACACCACTAATGTGCTTAAGAGGAATCTTGTATCGTTCAAATAGGCAATACAATTAAACATAATACAGGGAATTAAAACAATGTGAATTGTAAATTCACAAATTCACATCACAAATTACTTTTTGTTAATTTATTTGTAAAATATATTTTGTAAATGCTAATTATTAACAGATTAAATAAGTACATTACCTCTGTGGGTATTCATCTCTGTCTTCCCTGCCAATTTTTAATAAATGCTAAATACTGACAGCTGCTACCCTCCTAGTAAGCAAAGGTAGTCAGAGTGAATATAGCCACCTGTTAATCTTTGGCTCGCCCTGCTCTTACATGACAATAGTGCCTTACTAGAGCCGGCCCACTTGTGTAGAGGAGGAGAGAGGCTATTGTAGAGGAACTGAATACAGAACATCTAAACATCTAAAATCAGCAAAGTTAGTTAATATATATTAATGATAATATGTTTGCCTATAAGCAATTCATTTATGTTTCATGAGTGTGATTTGTTTGTTTAAACCCAAAAGGCAGATACTCGACATGGCGAATTCAAACGGTTTTCCAGCCAGTTTTTATGGTGAGCCAGGGGTTCTAGGCATGTTATCCAATGGCATCAGTGCATTTCTTGTACTTCTGCAAAACTTCAATGCAGCGCAGACTGGAATCTCGCCAGTAGGGGTCGAGAACATTCTTGCAGGTATATCGTCTCACCCATTTGTCTTTTACTTGTCTTTAGTACTAACAAAGAGATATTGAGCATAATTCCAGCACGTCATCTTTATATCTAACTAATCTGTACTCCAATTCTAACAATTATTGTTCTCTACCAATCTATTTTGTAGGTGTACACCTTATTCTGATTGGTGGAATTTGCCAATTGGTCGCCGGATTGCTTTCCTTTCGCAAATATGACCATTTGAGTGGAACCGCCTTCATTGGCTATGCTGCTCTCTGGGGTAGTTATGGTGCTACCAGAATATACTACGGTGTTGCAACTGGAGCTCAACATGATACAATGAACAATATGTCTACCGACCTGATGAGCAACTTGTCTCTAATAAATACCACTTCGGTTGTGTCGATACAGGAATCAGCAGCTATTTCTGGTCTGGTGCCCTATATCCTCCTCTCGTTTCTCCTTGCATTTTGCTCTGCCACAGTAAACTACATCATGCCCTTTGTGTTCGGAGCGATCACACTCACGTTAATCTTTGAAGCAGTGGCACTGGTGGCCAACTCTTGGGCCCTAGTTGTCGCTGGGATCTTGGAGCTTCTTATTTTGATCTTTGCCATCTACGGCTCAGCGGCGCTTCTGGTTAAAGGGCTGACCCAGCGCCTAGCCCTGAAGGGCTTTGGGACCCCCCTATTCAATGTCCTTCTTCTCGGAACACCTAACTCAGCCAGTGCACAGAGCATCGGCCAGGAAAAGAAGAAGAACACAAAGTATGCCGAGCCAATGGCATTGGGTTCCTTCTGTGACACCGTCTCTTCATTCATCTTCGCTTTCTACTGCTTCGGCTATGTGAAAACCTTTGCATTAGGAGTTGCATGGGTGTCCATAATCTCCGCTGCCCAGCTATTCGCCACCTACTACGCCCACCTCCGCCAAGACTGCTACCACACTACCAAATTTGGCCTCCATGCGACCTATTGGCTTATCAAGGCCTGGGAGGAATTTGTAGCATCTGTGCTAATTAAGGATGCTAATAAAGTCTCCTCAGGACGGGAAGCAATGGTGGGGGACTGGTTCTTCGTGGCTGCCGCCCTGGTGCTCTGCGTGGGAAGCCTGAACACAGATTGCCTGGAGCTGTCCCACAACACGCTCTTCCTCCTGCTCACAATCTCCAGCATCCCTCAGATCCCGCTGCAGGGATACTACATCTTCTTCGGTGTGGCCTGTTCCCTGTTCACCGCGGCCTCCCTCTACGGCACCTTCTCACGCCTCATCAACACCATCGCTGAGAAGTCCCTGATCCCGGTGGGACCCCAGCCCGTCTCCACCGACCGGCTCAAAAGCGTCCTGCGCTGCGGCCGATCTGACCGCAGAGACCCAGGGGAGTCTCCTCAAAATGACCAGATCGCAGACGCCCTTTTCTACGTGTCCAACGGAGTGGCGGCCCTCTCTGCGCTGCACGCCAGTTCGACCAGCACAAACTCAAGCTTCCTGCATCTGACCGTGCCTTGGGTGTTGATATCCGGAGCCGTTGTCCAGGGATACGTGAGCCAGGTGCAGGTCCGGGGCGGAGGACGCTTTGGGTCTGTCATCCCTTTCTTCTATGCAGTGGTGTGGGCCACTTGGACCTGGTTTAGATGTGCAGGTAGGCTATTCATTTGATGGTATTTGGGGGTTATTCATTCGTTGTTTGTATTCTCAGTGTGACTGGCTTGATCTTAAGTGACACATATATTACAGGTGTTCTGATCCAGTTGTCTCCATTGGCCGCCCCTGGGTTCACAGCAGGTGCTATCGCATTCCTGGTAATCAATGGATTCCTAATGCTGATCGGTAAGTTCAAATACAAAACGTATTTTAAAGATAAAGAGGATATATCAGTATTTTGAATAACTGGTGATGTATTTTTCTTTTTGGCAGCCTCATATAGGAACTTGGTTTTGCTGTTTTTAACAACAATTATGGAGGTGGTGCTGGTGTGTTTTCTGCTCTCCACTCTGAAGCAACTTCCATATGAATTAGAAAGTAAGCAACTCGCCCCCTTCTTGTTGGAGTGTAATATTATAAGAACCCATTTGTGAAAGTATTTTCTAATTCACATGCTTGCTGTTTCTATTTCAGTTGCCATGCTTGCCATATTTTCCATCATCTGTATATATGGAGCCCTTGCATCATTGGTGAATTGCATCTTCGCACAGAGGTCTCTCCCAATGGGCCAAGCCCTACTCAAGGTGTGTGAACATTATTTTATGTTCTGTTCTATGCCTATCTACGAATTACATTGACCACAAATCCCCAATGATTTTAGGATCAGAAAAAACAGGAGGAGAAACCTCGGTCCCCCTGCCCTGTGGCTGAGTCCCGGCTCACCAGTGGCCTCTTGAAGATAACCAAACTCCTGGATGAAGGTGGAGTCTGTGGCATTCCCACCGACACAGTGTACGCCCTGGCTGCCTCCTGTAAGAATCCTCAGGCCATCGAGAAGATCTACAACATCAAAGTATGCAAAATCCCTACTTTGAAGAAAGATCATTTTCAAGAAGGCTTAGATAATGTGAACGTGCTAAACTTGTGCTCTGTGTCCTCCTTGTTGCAGGATAGACCCGCAGAAAAGCCCATCTGTATTTGCATTTCCAGCGTGGAACAGCTGCTTGCAGCCAAGCCTCCCTTCAGCCCTCTGCTGTGGGAGTTCATGAGGAACGTCTATCCCGGAGGCATCAGCTGCATCGTGAGCAAAGGCGACTGGCTCTACAAACTGGGTAGGACTTGGCTGCTGATAGGATTGTCAGGGGGGAGGGAGGATTTGAATGACGATTTCAGAACTGACAGGTCCCTTTCTCATTGGTCCTGCATAGGAGTCGGGGCGGCGTACGACCGCGTGGGAACCAAGGACAGCATCATGATCCGCGTCCCTGACCACACCGTCACCGGACATCTGTGCGATCTCACCGGACCCCTTGCCATCACGTCAGCCAATCCAAGCGGAGAGCCAGACAGCACACACCACTCCATGGTCCTCAGGTGAGTGGAGCCCCTCATACATCGACACCATTGTTCTCTAATCATTTAGTTTTTTGTCATTGTAATTCATTACATTGTTGTTGCGTTTGCTTGCAGCCGATTAGGACACAAGATCCAAGGGGTTTTGTGTGACGGGGACTCTAACGAAGTCGTGGCCTCCACAGTGGTCAACTGCCTGAAGATAGATGAAGGTACGATAAATACCATATTTGACCCACAACACATTCCGAGCAAATCCAGTGTGTGGATCCGCAGTGAGGATACTGCATCACATTAAACCATCACTGTTTTTATTTGTTTCTTCTCCACAGGTACCATTGGCATCCTGAGGGAGGGCTGCGTCCCTGCTGTGAGGGTCCAACAGATCTTTGAGCGAGTGAAAAGTCAAATGCTGTGAATAATTGCACAGAACCATTCTATCTTTATCAGAGAATATCTTGAGAAGTAGTACTCAGTGGCGGTTTTCTAGAACTCTCCCGATAAACTCCCCTCAGGGATAATTTAATATGAGAACGATATACTCAGTGCTTTTGTTACTTTTCAATGCAGACAACCAACACCTGAGGCACACATTAAAAATAATCTCATCTTATTGTAATCTTTATTGCAAAAGGGTATTTCACTATGTGATTTTCACTTGAAACATATTTAAACTCATGCTTCAACTTATGCTTACCACAGCAAACTTGCCTTATGTTACATTATCATAACTACCAAAGCATTTGTGTTTGATTGTTCTTATTATTTATTTATTGATTATAATGGTTGATATATATATATATATATATAAATTCAATATATTTGAAAACATGTATTTAAAAATGGTTTGCTTATGCTTTTTCTGCCTCTATTTTATATACTTTGTATTTTTTTTGGTATTTATTGCGAATAAATTGTTTTATCTGATATGGTGTTACTTCTTACGTCTAAAAAAATAAACATAATTAGTTTTGGTTGTACTTGTACACAACCAACTCAAATACCAATTCACAAAATTGGACATATAGCCCCAGATTGGCTTTCACAACAGAAAATACATTTTTTAAGTTGATGATGATAAAATTAAGTGAGTTATTGTACTGCAAAGCATTCCTTAATAAGAAATTATACATGTACTATCCAAACTATCCAACTAGCAACCACTCCTGTTTAAACTTTCATCCCAAATGCAAATGCATCTGAAGTTGGAAGACTATAGTTTAGGTAAATTTGTGAAACGTGAACCTATATGTGAAAATCTTGCAGTACTCAAAGGCTCCAGATCTCTGATGATGATGATGCCATGATGATGCAGAGTTCAAATAAAAATAAAACCTGCATCTTGTACCAACAAACGCTTTTTGAGCAAACAGGGTCTTGCAGGAAGTACACATTTGAATGCCTTCAAATGTGTAAGTGGTTAGCTAGAGATGCAAGCATTTTTTAACAAAAAATAAATAAATACAAATAAATAAATTATGTTAGGCTTTATGCAAGCATTATAATTGTTTAGGCACTTACTGTATGTTAACATAAGTTCTTGACACAGAAAAAAATATTTAGACAAATTTACGTCACACATAGGTGGTTTATTATTCCCTGTGTGGTGCATTTCCAAACATTATTGGGACGTACACTATTTCCCACCATTAAAACGAGGAAAGCCCCCCTTTACTGGTGGAGGAAAACTAACCCCATATGAACTGAATAAGTGGTTTGGAATATAGCCTGCATTATGTGACTGATTATTTCTTCTCATGAGGAATTACAAAAGAAAGCTGTCAAAAGAGGGTCTAGCCTATGAATATAAAGAATGGTAAACAATATGTGTGGACTTCTGTATATCTAAACAACAGAAGTACCTGTACATCCACAGCACAGAAACTTCTGGCTGAATGGGACTTAAAAGAGTATGATGGAAAATATGCCTGAAATAAGAATGACACCTTTCAAAGTTTCTGTAAAATACAGAAGGAAGGACAACAAGTGGTTCCAGTAAAAGCAGGGAATGTCACACAATCCATCCATGTTTATAAATAGCAGATGAAGTCATTGGGGAATTTCTTCTAGGACTCACTCACTCATACGATATGACCATACCCGTATACAGCTCTAAGTATACTTACCCATTGATAAGTATACTTAGAGCTGTCATTTACTTCCTTGAGTCCATAACGCACCCTCCATAGATATGATATAAACACACACACACACACACACACACACACACTCACACAACACACACACACACACACACACACACACACACACACACACACACACACACACACACACACACACACACACACACACACACGCACACACACACACACACACACACACACACACACACACACACACACACACCCACACACACGCACACACGCGTACACACAACCTCCAAAATACAAATTCTGTGTTTAAATTGTGTAGTTATGAATATTCAAACAGGGAGCATTTAATATAAACTCTTAAAAAGGCTCATACATATTTGGAAGACACCTAAGATATTATATACTTAGGTAGTAGCCTTCATGGTGGGATTTGGGCTGGTTGAGCTCCACCACGTCAGTGTGTGTGTATTTGATTTTTTGATAAAAACCAAAAAC
>OMLJ01078182.1:0-10024 GCA_900302595.1 Gadiculus argenteus | reverse complement strand
ACACACACACACCGCATGCTGCTACGTCAGTCTCCCTGCGGTGCTGCACACAAAATCAATCCGTCTACTATCGGCAAAATAAAATAAACCTTCTCCGTTTCATCAACCTGCATCCTCTCCGTCATGCAAGAATCAGACATCACTGACACCACCGTCGCCGGTGATCTCGACCGGTACCTACCTACCTTTACGGTTATAAACGGCAGCTTGATTCAGATGAACCAGTCAGGACCAATATAGAGCCCTGCACACACACACACACACACACACACACACACACACACACACACATCAAAATTAAGTTGAACAGTAAGGAGGAACGAAGCACAATTCCTCCAGGTGTACTTCCCTGTATTCCGTAATACACACCTATCTCTGCTGTGAGTTCTCTCAATCACTGTACAAAATGATTGGAAGGGATCACTTTTGTCAAGTAGTTATTTGGGACAGTACCTCTCCAGGATTAACCCTATCCCATGATTAACAAGGCACGGTGTGATCGTTCAGTGGCTTTACTGGCCTGAGAAACATCACCATTTACCAAGGCCGTGTCGTACAAGAAATGATGAACAAATTAGTAAATCAGAAAGGATGAAAAGAAACAGCTTTCTGAGCCTTTAAGAATCCATTCGAAACAAACCGGCCCACATGATCCCCTGAATGATACAAATTCTGAGTTGCATCAGCCTTGTTCTACAGGAGATGGAATGAAACAATGACTGACACAAGGCAAACGCATACAAACTTTTGAGTTTGACATTTGCTTGTTTTAAACCCCATTAGGACGTGGCATGTCAATGAAGGCCTCAGTGCCCGGGGGTCATGTACAGAGATGTACATCTCAAAGCAGTTCCCCTCTGGCTGAGAAGGAGAACAAAATGTACACAAAAACAGGGGTTTCTCAGTAAACTGAGGTGGATCTCTAAATACACAAAGGATTCAAATACAAAGTACGGCTAAAGTACACATTTTCTAAACAATTTTGGCGTCATCTGTACCACCCATTCCCCATGGCCTCAGACTGATAACAAAAATTTATACTAAAGGACAGCCAATCAGAATGGGCGAAAGAAACATGTAGTGATATGAGTCTGCTACAACTCTGGGTTTGAGAGTTAAACCCACTAATGAAGTTAAGGACATTAACCAGGGAAGGTCCGGCTCGGTCATTAATACTGACAACATACTTCATAGCCATCCAACGTGTACATGCATGCACTATGAACAATACATGTAACTATTGCACATTTAGCAGCTCAGGCAGATGCTATTGCTAAGTGATTTCAACAACACTGTGAAGCTGACAAGAGTAAACTGCATTGACATGACACTCAATGCCTTCTCCGGCTGGGGATAGACAGAATAATCTTTTTACAGCTATGTATTGTTGTGCATATAGTTTGTGATCAATTCTTGGCTCTTGACTGGCAGAATGCTTTTTTAACTCTATATATAAATAAGCTACCAGTTCATTAGTTTGAAGGGGACCATGACAAGTACAGTAGAGCAGGTAGTTCCTTTTGGTTTTGCCCAGATGAAAACAGGACAACTGCTGAGATTCAGTAAATATTACGTTAAACGAAAGTAAAGCCTCCCAGGTGATCTTAACAGCAGCCATCTGACTGAGATTATAAATACAATGAACAAAAAACCTTCCAGAACAGACACTTAAATATCTCAAATTATTTACACAAATCACACTTGAAAACAAATTGAAATTGTCAAGATGATCAACTCGCAAAGCTAAATCAAGTAAATTAAATAAAAAATATTTAGAACTTATTTGGCATGCAACTCTTCATCTTGGATCACTTTTGTTTTGTCTCTTCATTTTTTACTCCTGCTTTCAACACTTGGAGAGCGAAGCAGTTTAAACACATGGAAAAACTAGAACTTTAGACACCATCAGATGTCTAGAACTTTAGAATCATGTCAACATTTTAGTTAGCTATAAGATAGAAACAGCCAGGTCACTTTACACAGTTACAATTTTAGATTGTTATATTTTTGCTGTTTTGTTATGAAAACACATGTTGCTGAGAGGGAAATTATTTCACTACGGCTGCATTGGAATAATTTCATAATTACAGTCCACCTTTTAATTTCCCTTCAAAATATTAGTTCACGGTTCTGGAACTTGGTAAAGTTCTGAGTTTAGTTTAGAGAGAAAATATGAATAAAACAATAATTCAAACTATTCAAAAGCAATCCAGGAGTCAGAGTATGGAAGAGTGAACGTACAAGTAGTTTTGTAGTCTAGAGCCTTCTTCCGGCCTAAAAAAAAAAGGATAAAACAATGGAATTATATCGTCAAATAAATAAATATTCATAGAATTGTTAAAAGAAATAAAATGTAACAAAATAAAATGACAGGGAACATTGGACAAGTAGTAAGAATTCCCTCCCAGAAAATAACTTATCATTGATTTGAATTCTTTAAAGGTTTTTTTTTTTTTAAAACAAAAATATAGATTTGTTTTCTCCATGTTCTTTGCCGTTGTTCGTTAAAAAGATTTATAGTACCAATGTTTCGACCTTGAAATATATCTGCAGCTGTACAATATGTGAATATTGTATGAATTCATGGAGAGAAAAAAAGACAGTAGCTCATCAATATACATTAAAAAAATGACACTTCTTGGTTTAAAAAGGCCTATAATAAACCATATAAAAAAGGGCGATATAAAGACTGTTTCCTAATGAGCTTCTTCAAGGTTTGTCTTCTCTTCGATTGCCTGTTTTACTATCTCAGCCAACTTCAAGCGGTCTACTTTGTCTGAAAAGGCCCGTCCTGAAACAAACAACATAACATTGTGTGATTCAACAGCTAATTAAAACACTAATCTCTTTGAATAATCACCTGACAGTTGGTTTCACTAACAAGGGATATCACAACAGATGCTGCTTTAAAAGTATCCAGCTCAAAGAAAATGGTCACAATAGACTTCTGTCTTAGCTAGCTGGGTGAGGGGGGGGTGGGGGGACTGAATGCGGAATGTGTTAAGAATCAAGCTGGAACCGAGATGGCCGCCAATGAATCAAGGTCCACGGGCAGACGTCTAGAGACGCACTACCTACCGTCCCAGCTGAGCCCCTGTAGACTGTCTCTCAGTAGTTTACAGTCTCTGTTGAACCTCCACGCCTCGTACATGACCTGATTCAGCTTCTCGTCCTCGTTCTCACCTGCACAACACAGCACAGTCAGCGCACAAATGCAAGATCACAACAACTCGCCTTTTGTTATGTACATTTACCAGTTGGACAGTTAAGCAGTTTAGTTTGGATCATGGGATGTGAATAGATTTAACACAAGGGTGTAAAACAGCGTTTTTGGGAGGTCAACAGCTCTATTCTGGAGCAGGGTAAGTCAACTTAGTCACCTGATGTGCATATGGGTTTGCAAAAGAAAAGACAAGGAACCGCTGCATTAGAAAAGCCTGAATGTTCCCTTCACAAGAAATGCAACCAATTGGTTGGTTACTGACAAACACACACTGCCCATTATCTTTTGCGGATGGCAGGTTTTATTGCTTTCAAACCATCCCTTCAGGTGATGTGATTATTCAAATTCAAATCACTTCAAACATTTCTCTTATTGATCGTGACGTAAGTCGTCTTTTCCCCCTGGCGGAGTCAAGTGGCCTCGAGCAAAGTGTGCTTTGACTGCAAAGGGTTTTCCCCATTGCATGCATTACGCAATGCCCTTCAGTGACTGCCTGAGTGAGTCATTGTGTTATTTTTGAATGACGCTTGTAAGTAATTGAGAACCTGATTGCTGTAGTACGTCATCACGTCAAACCCGCTCTGAAAAGTCCACATAAGTTAACCATGTGTATGCTTGTCTGTCTGTATGCATGTCTGTGTGTTCTGTGTTCTTCTCTCATACCAGCCTGTGGTAGTATACACTGAGCGATGACGTCTCTTAGTTTTTCAAGTGCTACGTTCGAGTCTTCTCCATTCTCAGGGTCATGGATGAAGATACCGTCAGTGGGCTTGGGGCTTGAACATGTACAAGGACAGACCAATACATGATATACAGTCAATTTGAATGAAATTAGTACATGGAGATATCTAAAGATCAATCAAATGATAGTGCACAATATCTAATTATCCTTAAAGCTAGGGAAGGCAATTATGAGAAACCAGCCTGAGTAAGCTACATTACTCAGCTACAACCGAAAAAAAATACCATCCCTCCCTTTAGGCCTTTCTGCTGCCACCGCAAAACATGCGACTAGCCAGCCAAGCCTTGTGGATGACTGCGGTCATGCTCAATGCGAGCACGGGCAGAGTGCTCGCAGGTAGCCAGGCAGGTAGACAGACAAGACAGACAGGTAGGCCATCCGATCATTTAGTTTTGGATGAAATAATTGATTGGAAGGGCTTATTACAGACCTGCCTACAGTCAGCCAGAGATACCGGCTTTCTTTATTTTCTTTATCGCTTGCTTTGGCAATGTCAAGAGAATTCCAATTGATACAACCAAAGATTATTGTAAAATAAATGGCCTAGCCTAGCTAAGAGGGTCAATAACAGATTGTCCTACCCGAGCAGCTTTCGTTTCCTGAGGATTGGGTTGTTCACAGAGTTCAGAGGCTTCAGGCTGACGTTGAGATCCTGGATCCTCATGTTGGCCAACTGCTCCGCATGTGCCTGCTGGATGCCTGCTACTACCGCCTGCATGGGGTCGGCAACACAGACAAACTGCTTAGTCTGGGATCTCGAGCGCAGCCATTCTGTTCCCCATTTTTGTGAGAAATCCATCAAAACAAAAGTGCTCAAGAGAGTGACTGTAATTTTGCCTGCCATCCATCCCTTTCCCTCATAGACTTCTTGGTTCGAGCGAGACATTACACATCAACAAGGACGGATTCTATTTGAGGTGTTCAGCGACCTTGTCCATCATCATCTGGGCAGAGGGCAGTACGTTGTCCAGCGCCTCGGTGCAGTTGAGCCAGGGGTGAGCCAGGACTCCCTCGATGGTGAGACGCTCCTCTGGCTTCACCTTCAGCAGTCTGGGCAGCAGCAGCATCCAGGGAATGGGGAGGGGGCAAGGGGAGAAGATGTTATGCATTGGAAGTGCGGTGGGGGAGTCCTTGGGTGAAATATTAGTACAAACCAAAACATGCTGAAATCAGGAAGAAAGAGATGATCGAGAGCTGAGCGGTGAGAACAAAACCCTACGTTGGTTTTACCTAAGCGACGGCTCCCCCAACCAACCAACGAGTCGCAGGCCGAAAGCACGTCATCGTAAACAGTGCATCCTACCGTCTAGAGTAATGATACCAATCTGCAACACACTTAGCTATCCAGTGCACAGAGTAAGCCATCTCTTTACAGTTGGCAGAGAGAGGGGAAAACACAGGACAATATACATATTCATTAGAAAGAGGCATCAGAGTGAGTGAGTGAGCTACCGAGAGGGGCACTCACTTGCGAACAATATCCTTGGCCATCTCTGAGATCTGGCTCCACTCGTCCTCGGGGAAGTCAAAGCTGGCCGTCATGATCTTTTTCCTCATGTCCTTGGGGATGGTGCGGCTGTGGTGCTTGGAGTAGAAGGGAGGGTAGCCGCAGAGCATCACATAGATGATCACCCCCAGAGACCACAAGTCACAGCTCTAGGGAGACCAGGGGAGGAGGCGGGGAGAATAAAACATCAGGACAGTGATGGAGTGACAGGTTGAATTAAGAAATTGTAAATAAAGTTTGGTTATGAGAAAGGGCCACCAGGTAGCCCCTTCTCGGGATGTGGATGAGCTTCTACAGGCCAGTTACGTCACACACGTCGCGGAACAGGGACCCTTGAACATTAAAATCATTGGGACACTTTGTTTCGAAAGTTGAGAAGGAAGGAGGCGTCACCTACCTTATTGTAGGTATAGGGAGTGGGTGAGGTAGGTATGATTCCAGACTTCTCTTTCTGGTGTCTTCTTTGAGCCTCAAGTACCTGGGGACAACCATCCAACCATGCGTGTTAGGAACCATGACGGCAGCAGTCACACGCAGTTACTGCAGAGCGGGTCTGTGGCGCATGTTGCGTTCATGGGTTAGGGTGCGTTTGCATGCGCGATTACCTGAGGTGCTACGTAGTACGGAGTGAACTGAGGAGTCATCAGATCACCCTGGTCAATCTTGGCAAAGCCAAAATCACACAACTTCACCGGCGCGTCCTGTGGTGTAGGAGAGAAAAGGACCAGAGGGTAACCATCGCGGGTCAGGACGGCTGTCTGACCAGCCAGACACAAACCTGCAGCCGTAGGTACACTGAGGGAGCTCTACGCGGCGCATAAATTTACAGTTCCAGGTCGTGATCGTGAGCATTATCAATTTGTAGTCAATGTTCTGTTTGCTTGCGTGTCTCGTCTTGCATGGACTGGCCAATGGGAGAAGCAGAGTGTCCTGTGTCTCACTTGGCGTCTTTGATAAGACACCCTGGGTTCCAGGTGGAGGGATGCCTCCAAGCCCTGCTGTGCTATAGGAGGTCAGATCTGGCGCTGTGGCACAGAGTAGATTTTCAATCATGCTGTCCAAAAGGCAAGCTAGTAATGCATTAGAAAAGGCCTGGACTGTCAGTGAGTGTGTGAGAGTGAGTGAGTGAGTGTCTGCGTATTGCATTTTAAAGTCTTTGTTTGTCTAATACAGGAACACAGTGTGTGTGGCCTAGTGTCCTCACGAGAGAGTTATCCTTGAAGAGCAGGTTCTCTGGCTTCAGGTCCCGGTGTGCAATATTCAGGAAGTGACAGTGTTCCAATGCCTCGCCAATCTAAACAGAGACATGGCAGAGTATTACACTGATGTAACACACGCACATACATACACAAACAAATACATGCACACACATACCTGCTTAGTGACCTGGCTGGCCATCTTCTCTGTAAAGTGTCTGTGTTGGCTGATTCTGTGAAACAGCTCCCCCCCTTCCATCATCTCCATAACGATCAGTAGCCTTGCTCTATGAAGGAATATGTGTAGGTTACAGAGTAATTGAAATAAGAGACACACATTAGATAATCCAAGTCTAAATCTAAGAATGCGTTGAATTTCTTTTTGGATCTTTTTTTTCTTTTGATACATTTGATCATTTGCTATATCTATTCAGGACATGCATACACAAACACACACACATACCTTGGACTTGATTCATGGGGGAACTGGACACTGTTGGCATAAACCTCTAGGATTTGAACCACGTTTGGGTGACTAGCACACATCATGTGAAGTCGGACCTGAATGGCAGATGGCAGAGTAATTAATTACTTCAAGCAAAATAGATGACACTTTATCCATTTATATGTACTTATGCTTTAAGGATTTTCTGGCCATTTAATTATTTCCCTGATTTGAGTTGCAATGTTCACGAGTGAAAACGTATTGATTCAGTGAATGTCCAGAGTGTATGGCTGCCAATGTACAATTCTGTACATTATGTTAACAGAACAGGTCACAGGTTCCCAAGAACAAATACTGTAATAGTATAGAACAGATCCAGTTCCACTGGGACACCATTAGACTGTATGTGTGTAATAAGGACTTGTAATGAGAGCGTGTCCCGGGGAGGTCTGCACTGTCTGTTCTAACTGCTTGACTCACAGACTGACTGATCTGTAGACGGTTGACATGATATTACCCAGAGCAAGACAGGGGAACAAACACAGACCCATACACAGGTATACGAGGGAGAGACTGACTCAGCCATACCAATATGGATAAGACAGGTCATGACACGAGACCCAAAGAAGCAACAAACAGAAGGAAATGGATACACAGGGAATATGGGAATAGGCAGAAGGATACGTCGATAAACAAGAAGCATGGCATTAACCTCATTCCGGGCCTTGGGGCGATCAATAAGTATCTTGAGGGCAAGGCGTTCCTGAGAGGATTTCATCACGCAAACTCTGTTGAAGAGAGGGAAATAACGCACACTTCAGTCAACAGCATAATCTTTGGCGCAGCATAAAGTTTGTAGCTCTATCTTTTTTTTCTCCCTTGCTTTTTGAAAAAAGCAACAATAATGTCAAAATCCTTTTCCCCAAACCAGTTTAACGTGTTTTTGCTGACACATCTGTTTATACCAATCAGTTCTGACATTTTGTCAACATTCACGTGAGCCTGTGAACCCTCGGGCCCTTAAACTCAGATTACACTATTAAAGCTCTACTACAAGGAACATCCTGTCACGGCCAAAGTTCACCTACTGCACTCCACTCCACAGTCCTACTAACTCCGCCCATATGAGCAAGGGTGTGTGTGTGTCTCCGTCTGTGGGTGGTTGAGGACATGAATGCGTCATTATTGTGAGTAAGGGTGAATCATAAAAGTGTGTCAGAGCTTTTCCCTTTTAGTCCAAAGACAGACTGAAACACAGCGCACCAAGAACAAAATAGAGACTGGGGGGAAGCATGGGTACAAAAAGAAAATAACATTAGCATGAAGGAGAAAGAAATGTTGAATCAGTGGTTAAGGGGGGTATGTGCAAGAAATAACTGACGCATGAGGACTGGCTGTCTGTCCTTTCTACTTGTTGACCTTCAGTGAGCAAAATGACAAGTGTCCTGTAGAGAATGAGAGAGTAAGGAGACCATACAGGAGGAGCGCGATGTACTATGGGGAACCGATTCAACATTAATGACAAATTGACAGGGTTTACTACTCAAAATTGAGACAGTACATTGGAAAAGTTATTGTCCACGTCAAAGGCGGACAATACAAAAACAGTCTTCAAGAGATAAGAGTACAAATGCTTAGAGAGGAATACTGATGTGAACCGTTGAAGAGGTGAAAAGATATGCAAGGTTTATTTACAGCAAAGAGGGAGTGTCAGGAACGTTGTTTACTTCAGTGTGAGTGTAAACATACAGGTGTTTGATATGCTCTGAATTTAGGACTAGATAACCGGAGCTGTTGAGGGAAGTGTAAATAGATAGTCATGCACATATGCTAAGAAATAAGCTGTGGTTGGACCACAGTTACTCTTGATGAGGTGTTGAGGTTGCCCACAATCAGTGCCCTCTTTGGGGAAAGTACATTCAAGACAGACGGTACATTTTTCTGCATGTTTTCAAAATGTCGAAGCACATACTGTACTTATGTAAAGCAGCTGTTGTGTGGCCTCTTAATTGGAAATTTGAATTTTGCCCGCATCTGTTACAAATCGCCAGAACTGGTCTCCATAACAACTTCACAACTTAACTGCTCGCTGCTAGGAACCAAAAGTCTCCTTAAGCCCGTCACATGGCAGTTCCTCATTAAAAGCATTTCCGATCCCAAATGTTAGCTGTATACGTGTTGGATCAACAATGGTTGACTCGTCAAAAGAATAGCTAAACATACTGGAATGGGTGGTCATTACTGAGATTGATTCAACAGAAGCTGCAATAAAATGTGAATGAATAATCAAGGCATCGAGATGATGGTAAATCAAGGAATTCCATGTTTAGCTCTATTCTGAAGATGTGAAGCATGGGAAGGGAGACGTTCAGGATGGACTTATGGAGGTTGTCGGCGCTCTGGCTCACCTTACGGGTCCACTGATGCCAGCTCCCAGTTTTTGGGTCCAATTGATGTTGTATTCCTCTAGTATGGATGTTTCCTTGAAAGAACAGATTATAATTAACGTTATTAAATTACAGATAAATACCAAAACAAATAAGGGGCAAACAATCTCCTGTGCGGTATACGTCTTCCCTACAAAATACTTAAAATAGAAAAAGTTAACAAAAGATAGATGCCCTGGCTTCAAGCAATTTTGACCTATTTTGTACCCTTCATAAAAACAAAAAACAATGTTTTTCTCTTTACCCTTCAACAAAGATTAGTCTTTATCGAGAACTCACAAAACAAAGCATACGTAATACTGGACGGCCTCCAAGTTTATACAACATCGCTAACCCCTTTCACTGAAACTAAAAATCATACTGTTACTGCCCAGTGCTTCAGCCACTCCGGTGTCCACTGCATGGTAGCCACCCACAGCAGTGGATGGGGAAGTAGCCTGAGGTCTGCGCCCAATGACATCCTG
>OMLJ01078163.1:0-10425 GCA_900302595.1 Gadiculus argenteus | reverse complement strand
TGCAGACTGCTGCCTGTACCCTGGTTACTCACTCCATACGGTTGGCCTTACAAACTCCTGTCCCACACTGGACGTTGGTATCCACTCGGTCAGGTGTGTGTGTGTGTGTGCATGTGTGTGTGTGTGTGTGGATGTGCACACGTCAACAACCACTGTAATTATACTGAAGGACAAATGTTTTCTTTCTGTTCATTCTTTGACTAAAGTTTCATTGCTGGTAATGATGCGCTGCTTTGTGTTTATGTAGCGTGTCGCCAATGGTGTGTTTTTAAATCCGTTTTTTTTGCAGACCTAGTATTGGGAAATGGCTTCCAGAGGTCTGTGGTTGTTGGCGCCAATCAATGGTAATGTCCTGGAATGGACAAGGACTGGTCATAAGCCGCGTACCGACCAGGCATACTTTTCCCGCTATTAGGTTTTGTGGGTGTGGTTTGGAGAGAGGATCCGCCCAGGATCCGCCCCTCAGGACTCTTACAGGGGCTCAGAAAGTGCTCCAGCAGAGGTGGTACTTTTCTGAGCCACTCGTAGCTCGTCTGCGCTTCGTCGATAAGCCTCTCGGACTTCCCTGTGGTGCGTACACGACAACAAGGGGAGCTAATGCAGAGCCAAAAAAAAAAAGCCTGGGACTGAAAAAGTCCTGGTCGGTACGCGGATATTGACAAGTGCCAGTAATGGACAAGTACTGGTCATGGACAAGTGCCGGTAATGGACAAGGAGCCTACTGGTAATGATCAAGACCCGATAATGGAGATGGACAAGTCCTAGTATTTGACAAGTATTGGTGATATACAGGCACTGGCGGTACACACATCTTGGTAGTGGACGAGTTCTGGTAACGGACCGTTAGGACCGAGACAGTCTGCTGGATGCTGTCCTCAATGCTGGACCAACTGTGGTATATTTGTGTTGTGACTTCAGTGCAATCACACCAACATTTCTTTCGATCTCAGCAATGTGTTTTGGATTTCCTCGACTCGTCGAACGTGTACATACTGAAAATAAATGATATGTTCAAGATATGTTCAACTGAAAAATAAAGAAAAAGCAACGATAAACTTATTTCTATAAAGCTACAGTATGTGTTTCTCACTTGGAATGTATGCGGGGTTATTTAAGAATGGAAACAAAATTAAAAAATATGTAGGGAACAGGAACGCAAAACCCCTCTTGAACGGATGTTATGATAAATTAGGTCTAAAACGCTAAAGCCTAGTTTATACTTCTCCGACTCCGTCATCCGTAATCCGACTCCGTCACTACGCAGACCCCTCGAGCCCTCATACTTCTGTGTCGGGATGTCGGAGATGCAACGCAATTCACCGCTGGGGTTGCCAGATTGGGCGGGGAAATATGGCCCAATCTGGCAACCCTAGCTGCAGTGTGCTGCAGTTCACCGCCCGATGGATCTTATATGTTGACTACTAACCATGTAAATAGTGTTGAAAATAAACTTCCAAAGCTTTTCAAATCTTATTTGGTGTTTTATTAGTCCTTAATCTGCTTAATGTAGAAAGTAAATAAGGTGCCAAGTCAAACCGGGGAAAGTGATTGCGGAAATGATTTTGTTAGAGGACCAATCACAGCCCTCGCCGTCTCCGTCTCCCATCGATGGAGTGACGGACACTTAAAAAACATTTCACGCAGACGGAGACGACGGAGAGGGTCTCCGTCAGGCTCTCCGGCTACGGAGAGGGCTGTGCGTAGCCTACGTACAGCACTTTACGGAGAAGTATAAATTAGGCTTAAAGCTGAATACGTACGTGTATTTATAGCTGAGGCGTTATCAGGTCACACTGGAATTCATCCATCCAGGATTCAAGGGAAGCATTCGTTTTGCAAAGGTATGGTATGTCTAAAAAACCCCATGGAATGAATCCCAAAGAGATTTGAGATACAGAACACATTTATATGTTGCTACCCTCGACCCAGACACATTCACACAGCCTCAAACACAAACAGTGCAATTACAGTCAAGTGTGTGCGTGGGTGAGAGAATTGTACCTGTCTCATTAGCAAGTGGAGTCTATTTAAAACATATGAATGAGTAAAACTTCGTGCTGTCAAACGATTAAAATATTTAATCGCGATTAATCGCATTAATGTCATTCATCTCGGGATTAATCGCAATTAATCACACATATTTATCTATTCTAAATGTCCCTTCATTTATTTTTGTCCCATTATTTTTTTCTAATTGTAATGCTCTAATCAACATGGAAAAGTCGATCGTCTTGCTTTTTGCGAATGTTTTTTATTTAAAACAACATTGGCATATACTGTAGTGTTCAATTTTACACTAACATTCTCACTTGGAGCGGTCATTCACGGTAAATTGACGCCGTTAAAATGGGTTTGCGTTAACGCCGTTAAGAATGTGTTTAACTGGCAGCACTAGTTGCTACCCTCGACCCAGACACATTCACACAGCCTCAAACACAAACAGTGCAATTAAAGTCAAGTGTGTGCGTGGGTGAGAGAATTGTACCTCATTAGCAAGTGGAGTCTATTTAAAACATATGAATGAGTAAAACTGGTTTGTAATGACAAGGGTCGATCCAAGGATTTTGTGTGCGTGTGTGCACGCATACATGTGTGTATTTCTGTGTGTGTGTATGTATGTGTTTGTACTTGCGTGTGTCGTGTGTATTTCTTTGTGTGTGTGTGTGTATGTATGTAAATGTGTGTGTGTGTGTGTGTGTTTCATCAGTGTGTGTCTATGTATTTGTGTCTGTATGGAGTGTGTGTACAATAATGTATGCGTTGATGTGTGTGTGTGTGTGTCTGCATATATATGTGTGTGTGTGCTCTTCAGATTGTTCAGCCAGAGGCTAACATCGCTCGCCCACTGCATCCGTCCGTCAACGGGCGACGGAGGGCGTGTCTGACGGACGGGGGGACACGCCTCCGGTGGAATTTGCCCCACATAACGCGACCTGATTGGCTGAAGGATCCATCGCAGCCTGAAAAGTTAAAATGTTCTCAACTTCTGAACGCAAGAGACGGAGCCGATGGAACGGACGGACCGACAATGCATTTCGGGATCGCCCCACGCAAAGTCAATGAGATCCGTCGACGTAAGTGTGTCCTTCTACACATCCACACTAGGCACGGGCAAAACGATTCTTCTCCAGGAACCAGTTCTTTCAGTTCCCGTCACTATAACAAATCGTTTATTTGATATGTTCAGTCCACATGGTCTGTCAACCCGCTATCACGCCATATCGTGCTCATGCGTGCAAACTTTATTTCTCTATGAATGAACGTGTCCCAGAGCACAATAGTCTGACTTTTTTCGTGCTACACAGAACAAAATGTAAACCAATGCATTTTGAATAGGGTTAGTTAGGGTTAGGGTTTAGGGTTAGGGTTTAGGGGTAGGGTTAGGGTTTAGGGTTAGGGGTAGGGTTTAGGGTTACGGTTAGAGTTACGTCAGAGAAAGGCTCCCATTCAAAATGCATTGCTTTACATTTCGTTCTGTGCAGCAGGAAAAAAGTCAGACTATCGTGCTCTGGGACACGATTCAATAGATTAATAACGTTTGTGCGCATGAGCACGATATGGCGTGAGTCCGGGCTGGGTCTGTTTGGCAAGGAATCTCAATACCCATTGGCCTGCTTAATGTAGAAAGTAAATAAGGTGCCAAGTCAAACCGGGGAAAGTGATTGCGGAAATGATTTTGTTAGAGGACCAATCACAGCCCTCGCAATCGCTACCTGCGCTCTCATTGGCTGAAATGTTGAGATGAAACATTTTAGACTCAATCAATCCATACAAAGTCAATGTATAGACACGTTCCAGGCGAAGTCAACGTATAGACACGTTCCAGGCGCCTGGCTCCTGGAACACGTCTATACGTTGACTTTGTATGGAGGTGCGTAAGGTCTAGGGGAGACGAAGCTCTGTTCGTTTGTGTCTTTTATTTACGTGACCATATTTTTGTTTTAGGTTAAAAATATGTTAACAAAAATAGGAGAAGAATCAGTTCTCTTGTTTTGGGAATCAGTTCTCGTCGGTCACCTTCGGGATTCGTTTGTTCTGACCGTGTGTGTGTGTGGTGAGAGGCAGCAGCCTAGTTTGAAATCTTAGGGGTCTGTTAATTTACTGTTAATAACTGTAAACTAAATCATTTTATTGTAATTTTGCTTGAACCGTTATTATGTTTTGTGTGCTATACCATCAACCTGCCCAGCGACTGCAGGTGGAAAATAGCAATCTGCTAAAACCTGGCACAATGCATATTGTCTTGTCGTGCAAGATTAATGTTTTATTGTGCATTGTCCCTGTCCTAGAAAAAATTAAATTACAAAATTACCGAATCGTTGCCTAATCCACACCCCGGGGTAGATCCACAGTGTCTGGTGGGAACAGCAGGCAGGAGTCATCGCCACCCTCCCCCCGGGACAGGCGGCAGCTCCCTCAGGCCCTCGCGGTGAGTCAGCGACCTGATGTCTTTGTCGTCGTCCGCCCCTCCAGACGGCGATGGCGCTTGGTCATCAAGGTCATCAAGGTCATCAATCAACAATGCTCCCCTAACAATGCCTGAGAGGGCGGAGAATATGGTCAGCAGACCGTTGGACACCAGGCAGAGTAGCAGATTGAATACAAACGGCGGAGAGAGCAAAACACAGTTAAGGCCAGGTCATACTACTCCGACTCAGTCATCCGTAATCCGACTCAGTTACCACGGAGACCCCTCTAGCCTTCAAAGTTCTCTGTCTGGATGTTGCAATGCAATTCGCCGCCCGATCGATCTTACATGTTGACTACTAACCATGGAAATAGTGTGCTTTGGAAATAAACTTCCAAAGCTTTTCAAATGTTATTTGGTGTTTTTTTCGTCCTTAATGTGCTTAATGTAGAAAGTAAATAAGGTGCCAAGTCAAACCGGGGAAAGTGATTCCGGAAATGATTTTGTTAGAGGACCAATCACAGCCCTTGCCGTCTCCGTCTCCCCTCGACGGAGTGACGGACACTTGGTTCGGAGTGACGGACACTTGGTTCGGAGTGACGGACACTCCCCTCGATGGAGTGACGGACACTCCGGACACGCCCGGAGAGTACGGAGAGGGTCTCCGTGTAACGGAGAGGGCTCTCCGTGTCTGCGTACTGCATTTTACGGAGTATAAACCAGGCTTTAGTGCGGGATGCTTTGTAGGGCTTTTTTGGAGGTTGACAAGCGAGACAAACGTTCCATAAAGGGAAAGCCGTCTGGTTTAACTGAAACTAATCCGTGGCTACCTGTTGGTGTTTTGCCAGAAACAGTCAAACTGTTACACAAGCAGGCGCAGCCTCTGAACGATCTGGAAATGGATCCACACTTTTGAGACGGAGGTTTAACGGTTCTTAAGGGATGGATGACTGAATAATTAAACATTTTTGTTTTTAATTCGACCCGAAAGCATCAACAACGTGGCGGCAGCTGGCTCCTCCCGATGGCTCTCTGTGGAGCCAGAGAACTCCCAGAGTCGGTCCACTCTGATCAACATCCTAATTGTTTTCCGGCCGCACCAGCAGCCTGCCTCTGATCCGACAGCAGGGCAATGATTCATGTGTTCCTGTTTTCCTCTTTCAAGAAGTGTCAGTGTTTTGTGCGCCACACCGGTCCTGCATTAATCAAAAATAATGCAAATCGGAAAATGTTTTCTCTAACTCAACAGCAAACAGTTGAATTATAAAACGGTGGTGTCAAAAAAAAGAGCCAATAATGTCATGAAGGAAACCGACGCCATATCACGCTATATCGTGCTCATGCGCACAAACGTTATTCCTCTATGAATCGTGTCCAAGAGCACGATTTTCAGACTTTTTCCGTGATACACAGAACGAAATGTAAACCAATGCATTTTGAATAGGGTTAGGGTTAGAGTTAGGATTAGGGTTTAGGGTTAGGGTTAGGGTTACGGTTTAGGGTTAGGGTTACGGTTAGGGTTAGAGTTTAGGGTTAGGGTTACGTTAGGGTTAGGGTTAGGGTTTAGGGTTATGGTTACGTCGGAGAAACGCTCCCATTCAAAATGCATTGCTTTACATTGTGTTCTGTGCAGCACGAAAAAGGCTGAGAAACACTCCCATTCATTTACATTTAGTTCTGTGTAGCACGAAAAAAGTCAGACTATCGTGCTCTGGGACACAATTCAATAGATTAATAACGTTTGTGGGCATGAGCACGATATGCCGTGAGTCCGGGCTGAAGGAAACACTACATTTCCCATCTCTGTGAGCTTTAAAAGTCAAGGAAAACCGAATTGTTCATTGGAAAAAGAAGCGCAAATAGATCTGTGAGGCAGGACTTCTTCAATTCTACCTCAGCCACCAGAAGTGCAGGAACAGTGTTAGTTCGTTTTTTATAGCCTTTGTTAGCTCGGGTTTGGTTGATTATATTTCTTTCCCCTTTGTGCGGAAGACTGTGTCTGTCTTCACAGTGTGTTCTCAAAAGAGAACGCAAGCTGAAATGAAAGGCAGTGTCTGAAGGGAAAGGTTATAGAATTCTTCACAAGACAATCGTTCTCTCCTTGCTAGCAGCCACATAGTGGATGATGGGAAAGAATAATGAATTGTGTGCCTGAGGTGTCGATTTCCCCTTAAAGATGGTTTGGAGTTGTGTTTGGGGAAATATACCGCCCTGCCAAAGAATGCTATTCCACAACCCTGGCCTACAGTGAAAGAAACACTTACTGAATAGTTAGCTAAGCATTCTAAAGCATTTTGCGCCCTTCCATTAAAGGTCAGAGTCTATCGAATACGCTGAAATACACGATATACTGATATACGAGCCCATGAAATTCAGGTAGTATACCCTTGCTACACAACATTTTTCTTGTTTTTTTTCTTTCTACTTTACATTTAGTTTCAAACCGTTTTTATAACAGAATAAATGTGACAGCATACAAATAACTGAAGCTACAGAAAATACAATTTTATCCTTGACTCTGTAGAAGTTGATCTTACATATTTATTCAGTAAGTCCGTAAAATAAGTAAGACCATGGTAACTGATGACTTCCAATTAAAATGACATATCGTTGCCGCGTTTCCCCGCACTTCCATACAATAACGCGGTGACAATGACAGCTTGTAATTAAGCTCGCTGTAGTTTACATTGTGCTTTTCAGAGCTCACAGGTATTTCAAGAGTAGATGAATCACACAGAACAGTTCCCGGCAAAACTCACAACCCTTACTGATATCCTGCCAGAGTACACGCGTGAATTATGAGCGAAACATTAAATCAAACAATATTAATTGCGCTCTGCGTAATTCATCAGTGCCTGCCAATGTGTCCAACCTCAACCCACAGAGACACACAAGTATTATTATTTAGTACAGGCCTATATACTGTAGCGGCGGTGAAGAAGCGACATGGCCAGATTTATTTCCACGGTAGTCTGCGGCCTGTACACCGCTCGACTGCAGACTACCTTTTATTGAAGACCAACCAAACGACGGTAACACGACGCACCCAACAAACACACACCACATAATGGGTAACAGTTGTAACACACAAACAACGAACCACACAATAGAACAACAATAATACAACGACTAACCCCAACCCCTTAACCCCACACACTAGTAATAACACACACACACATGAAATCGCCGGTCCGAACACCGATAACTCAACTTTCCCATAATCCTTAGCGCGGGACGTGTTGCATCCCGCACTAAGGATTATGGGAAGGATTATAGGTCGCCACAATACTATTAGCCGCCTACCCACCTGGACTTTTTCAGTCCCAGGGTTTTTTTTTTGCTCCGCCCACGCATTAGCTCCCCTTGTCGTTGCGTACGCACCACAGGGAAGTCCGAGAGGCTTACCAACGGAGCGTCGACGAGCTACGAGCGGCTCAGAAAAGTACCACCTCTGCTGGAGGACTTTCTGAGCCCCTGTAAGAGTCCTGAGGGGCGGCTCCTTGGCGGATCCTCTCTCCAAACCACACCCACAAAACCTCCTAGCGGGAAAAGTATGCCTGGTCGGTACGCGGCTATTGTGTGTCCTCATGGCTATCGACTGCTAGGCATGATCGAAACAATAGAAAATAAAAATAATCTGGATTCATCGCCGTCTGTTGAAGCCACATTCAGGACGGGCAAAGTGTCCTAGCTTTGACGTGTCTAGTGCAGGGATTAGGCACGTTGTGAATTTGAAGAACGCTCTGAAATCAAAGTATTTTTTACAATTTCCTCTTTAAAACGTTTCTGCTCTTTGGTTAACCAGCCATTGTGACAAAGGAGAGAAGGCCAACGTTTAATTGAGATGACAGGATCTTAATGACTCTTTGGCCTTGTCAAACTTGTTTCAATATGCCATTAACAAATGGTTGTATAAATGAATAAAATACCTTAATTGCATCTCCAACTAGGCATGAATTGGTTTTAATCTATTACCTCTACCTACCACTAAGAGATAATAGCCGCGTACCCCCCCAGGACTTTTTCAGTCCAAGGCTTTTTTTTTTTGCTCCGTCCACGCGTTAGCTCCCAGTCGTCACCTACGCACCACAGGGAAGTCTGAGAGGCTTATCAACGGAGCGTCGACGAGCTACGAGCGGCTCAGAAAAGTACCACCTCAGCTGGAGGACGTTCTGAGCCCCTGGAAAGATTCCTGAGGGGCGGATCCTGGGCGGATCCTCTCTCCAAACCACACCCACAAAACCTCCTAGCGGGAAAAGTACCCCTGGTGGGTACGCGGCTAATGATACAACCGCATACATAAATGTGTGAGCATTCCTTGACCTCCGACGAGGGATAAGTGCGCAGCAGTTAACCAGCGATTTCCATAATGTCACTGTATTCATTAGGGACGCGTGTTCTCCTGCGGTAATCATTACGTGTCTTGCGGTGTAAGGACTTGCGGTATGTGTGAATGCGTTCACCGTGCTGACACCTCGGGCCTTTGGCCAAACTTTCCTTGACGTTGAACAATGTACAAATTACTTTCAGAAAAAAAAAAAAAACACACCTTCTCAGCCAGACCAAAAAAGACCCTTATAGACGTACAAAGTGTAAGCCCAGTGCTTGTTGAACCGATGGCCTGTTGCACCGATCGTGACACAGCACACCTCTGCCTGAATATGTAATTTGCAAGCAATCCATTCCAGGATGCAAGTGAAAGCCAGGGATTTGGTGTTTTCAAATAACCATCCTAGCTTTAATCCCCCTAGCCACAGGACCCCTAGGTCTCGTCTGTAGGTCAGGGGCAAGGAAGAGCGAGCTCATTTGAGGCGCACCTTAAGGCCAAGGAGGGGAGAGCAGCCAGCTCTGTTTATTTAGTTTGTCCATCAAATTGGGGTTGTTGTTGTTGTTGTGGTGGTGAGGAATACGTTTTAGTGGGGGGAACACCATGTGATTTTACAGAGATGATTGCCTGAATCCACGGTCGTTAAACGTTAGGAAAAATGGCTTCAATGGCCTGTACGGAAACGTCAGCCTGTGTTTTCAGACTCGGCAATGTTTTCAAAAGAATAATTTCCTGACGCACTGAACAACATCGTATCGCGTGAATGCAGGTCGGTACAGAACAATAAATCACGATTGGGAGGAAGCGCTCGCTTTGTGTAAGAGGGATGCATCTCTCGGAGAGTCGGTTTTGGGGAAAAAAGTCGAAGCTCTTGCATAATTGAGCTGAAGGATAAAAGCATGCGTGCTACGTTAGCGGTATCGCTGGTAACGTTCGAAAGACTCAAAAGAATGTTTCCCTTTGAAATTATTTTTCTTTGTCTACTTACGAGTGTTGGGAGGAGCCGTTGGGAGGAGCCGACTCTCTCCACTCTGTGACTTATATTGTCGTTCAGAACCCTCGTGAAACAAAATTCCCCCGTTGGGCGGCTGTATGCAATCTATAAACCTCTCCATATTCCTAGAAGGATTTGACGCTGATAAATGCAGTGCGCACCGATCATTAAACCGTCATAGCACATCTGGGCTGTCGTCCATTGTGATCGTCGTTCATTAATCGCATTGAATCTCTTTATCCTCTGTAAACAAATCAAGGAAAGCCTTGTTACGATTACAACGAGGGACGAGCCCTGAATGAAGATGACATATTTTCATATGCCGATATTCCATGAAGAATGCAACTAATTATTATCAGATAATACCGGTGCTGTGAGTAAAGGGACTGTGCGTGCATTAATGAATAAAACATGGGGTACATGCAAACACAATACATTAATTTGAAAAATATGCAACCGTGTGCGACGACAGAACATAAATAAACACAAATACATACACATTCATACAGCCGGAATAATTTGCACCTTTATACTAACTTCTATAGTTGTATCTATCATTCATCATTTATATATATATATATAAATTATAAATGATAGATACAAGTATGTATAATAATATGTACAATTAATGTTATCTAATTTACAGAAAGGTAGTCCTCTCAGATTCTCACCTTCTGCTGACTTTGCTGCTTTGCC
>OMLJ01078133.1:0-12218 GCA_900302595.1 Gadiculus argenteus | reverse complement strand
GCTTTTTCTAAGCAGTTGACACGATTGTGGGTGTGTGTGTGAATGTGCCCGTGTGTGCGTCCGTGCGTGCATGTATGTGTGTATGTGTGTGCTTGTGTGTGTATCGTGTGTGTGTGTGTGTGTGTGTGTGTGTGTGCGTATGTGTGTGCGTACGTGTGTGCGTATGTGTGTGTGTGTGTGTGTGTTTTGTGAATTGCTAGTTAGGGTTGTTTGTGGCTGAACTGTCATGGTTAACATGTCAAGTTCATGTTAACCATGTCATGAGTAACATGTAATAACATGTAAGAAACATTACACAGCAGCACCATGTTATTTGTCCCCAGTACTAAGCTGAAGCCGCTCAGACCGATATGTTATTTAGTGAAGGAATGACCCAGCCTGAAGCAGTTCTCGGGACATGCGGAGTGAAGATGACCACGAGAGATGTGCAAAGGCAGTTAAGGATGACAAAAAAAAATAATGAATCCCACATTTATGCTTGACATCTCTTTCTGCAATCCAAGACGTAGCCTCCATGACCAGTAAACATATATTAACTCTGTATGTAAATGCTTTTGACCTTTATGGCCGTATTTGGCATTTCTGCACAAATCCTGCAAGAGCTTCTCCTTTGTTGTTGTCCTTTTGTGTGATTTATAACACAGCTTGCTCAATTGAACAACCCCCTCTCCCATCTACATGGGAATAAACATCCCAACAATGAAGGACAAACAAAAACGCTGTGAGGTATTTATATGAGGGCTGTGAAGACATGCCACGTGTTTATAAACCACTTCTCGATTTATTCCTCCAAAGCGTTCAAATGTCAGGTTGGAATTTCAATGTTTTGTTGGGTTGTGGCAGCTGTGACATTATTCGTTCAGGTCTGTGTGGCTGTGTGTGTGTGTGTGTGTGTGTGTGTGTGTGTGTGTGTGTGTGTGAGTGTATGGGAGCAAGTGAGTGTGTATATTTATGTTTGTGTGTTTGTGTGTGTGTGAGTGGATGTGTTGATGTTTGCATGTGCGTGTGTGTGAGTGAGTGAGTATATTTATGTGAGTGTGTGTGTGTGTGTGTGTGTGTGTGTGTGTGTGTGTGTGTGTGTGTGTGTGTGTGTGTGTGTGTGTGTGTGTGCGTGTGCGCATGCGTGTGTGTGTCTATGTGTGTGTGCGTGTGTATGTGTGCATGTCAATGCGTGTGTGTGCTCACTGGGTAATGACAGCTATCCCCAGACCAGAGATCATAAGGTCACATGCTGTATGAGCAGATGGACCCCGCCTTGTCACATGACCCTGACGGGGCCGAGTGAACCCTCCCCTTGTGATTGATCATGGTTTTTCAACCAGATCATTTGCATAGCGCACCGTCTTGCTGAGGGATGCATTTTCGTGGAGAAGAGGTCCCGAGAGAGAGGGAGGGAGAGAGAGAGAGGGAGAGAGAAACAGAGAGAGAGAGAGAAAGAGGGAGAGCCTTTGAGGCAGGAAGAGAAACAGAGAGAGAGAGAGAGAGAGAGAGAGAGAGAGAGAGAGAGAGAGAGAGAGAGAGAGAGGGCGAGAGAGAGAATGACATGAGAGAGAGAGGACAGACTGGGGAGGTCACAGAAGAGAGCAGAGGGAGGGGCTCACCTTCGTCTGGGTCGATGGCCTGGATGCGAGTCAGCAGCGCCCGGGGGGCCGTGTCCTCGTACACGCTGGCCGTGTAGTGGGTCAGGGAGAAGGCGGGCGGGTTGTCGTTGACGTCCGTCAGAGTCAGGTGCACCAGGGCGGTGCACCACAGGCCCCCGCCGTCCTCCGCCCGGACCACCAGGCTGTAGGCGGGGGTCCTCTCTCGGTCCAGAGCCACCGCCGTCTTCACCTCGCCTGAGAGGAGGGGGAAGAGAGGAACAATAAAATAAAATAAAATAAACTGTTTGTGGACAGCGCACACTCCTACGTTTACCGTTTAGTTTAAAGGTTCGATTGCATTGCAACACAATGTAATATTAAGATGATTGGATGAGAGATAGGATATTGAACCAGACTAATACTCTGAATCAGGAGTCTGCTATTATTATCATGATGTATGGCAACAAGATCAAGGTAGCCAGGCTTATGGGCTTAGTCTGAGTCAGAATATAATATTCATGTAGATATAAATATAAATATAGTCGTAATATGAAAGGTTATTTTCTTTCAACTCATGTCAATCTATATTCATGAATCTATATAAATACATAAATCATATGTTCTGTGTTTATGCGCGTGGTCGCGGGTCGCGCAGTCGAGCAGTTCAACGAACGCGATGCGAACCACCGGTTCATTGACCCTTCAGTGGGTCAGGCAGCGTGCTAGTGCAGCGGTCCCGCTGCGGACGCACCCGTGTCGGGGTCGATGGTGAAGTCCTGGGCGTTGGGGCCGCTCATGGTGAACTGGATCCAGGCGCTGACGCCCACATCGGCGTCCATGGCTCCGACCTGCAGCACCACCCCGTCGACCGGGATGTCCTCCGGGACAGACGTCGTGTACACAGGCTGGAGCGAGACAAACACAGTAGTTATTCGCGTTAGTTATTCGCAACACATGTCTTCGTAGGTGCAGCCTGCTATCCCGTATGAGGCCAGAGCCGCGCAGAGACAAGGAGATCTGGTGTTAATGAGCTGTCAACAACACATTTCATGCATGTTTCATCATCCACACAAAGTAACGTCTGAGGACACACCGATGCAAAGACAAATAAAGATTCTCTTCTTCTAAGCTTGTTGCAGCAGAGCCCTGTTTCATCACATCACACAGTGCACACACGGAAGAGATGATCATTAAAACGCCTCCCTACCTGGTCACAGACAGGGCTGTTGTCGTTGGTGTCTGTGACTGTGACTTCCACTGTTGCCCTGGTAACGAAGAGGCCGTCGCTGGCGGTGACGTTGAGCGTGTAGAGGTCCCGATCCTCCCGGTCCAGCAGGCCCTTGACGTACATCTTCCACTCGCCCTGCACCAGGCCCAGGGCAAACACCCCACCCCGGTTCCCCCCTGGACCACAGATGAGGGATGGAAAAGGACAGACAGGTGTGCCGACAGGTGAGTGTCGGGAAATTATGGTGCTCAGGCTTAAAAAGGGGGCCCTGGTAGGAGATTAACCAAATTACCACTACCAGAGCCATGTCAGATATTTACAAAATAAATTCTTGTTATTTTGACAAACTTCAATCCTTTGACAGTGCTAAAGTTTCAGATTTGTTTACCATCAAGGGAGGCACGCCCGGAGCCAATACCTCTATGTACCCTGTTTGGTTGAAGTCATTTTCCTAAAATGACAGATGACAAATGACCCAAAAATATGCTGCTTATCATTTTCCCCATCAAGTGGAGTTGCTTAGGTGTGTGTGTGTGTGTGTGTGTGTGTGTGTGTGTGTGTGTGTGTGTGTGTGTGTGTGTGTGTGTGTGTGTGTGCGTGTGTGTGTGTGTGTGTGAGAGAGTGCGTGTGCGTGTGTGTGTGTGTGTGTGTGTGTGTGTGTGTGTGTGTGTGTGTGTGTGTATGTGTGTGTTTGTGTTTGTGTGCCTGTGCTTGTGCGCGTGTGCGGGTGCCTGTGTGTAGGGCTCCGTACAGTGGTATGTGTTTCTGCGTTAAGTTCTGTGTCAACCACTGAGGGCCCTCCTACTGGGACGCTCTCTCATAGCCCTCCCTCAGCGCTCTGATCACTGATGAGTTCACCCACACACAGATGCACGCTTCCACCAACAACGGCACACACCTCAACCCTAACCCGCTGGGCCTCAGTCTTCTGCTGTAAATATAGTGGGAAAGAGTAGTAGTGCTGTAAGGTGTGTGTGCACACTTGTGCATGTGCACACTTGTGTGTGTCTGTATGTGTGTGATGGATGGATGGCCTAGGTAGGAGATTGCAGATCTGATGAGTAAGAAAATTTCAGAATCTTTCACTCGTTTCACTAAAGACAATTACATGTTGAAGGTTTTTTTTTTCATCTGTAAAAAAATACAGCTGCAAAGAAATGCTGGGCATCTCAGTGATTGTATGCTGTCTTGTGAACCGTTTCCATAAATGTGTATGAACACCTCTAATAGAAGTGAGGATATCTTGGATATGGCTATACACAGAGATTAGACCCCAAAAGAAAACAGTCCATACAAAAAACAAACAAATCTCAAATAGCATTATGGCATGAATTAAGCTCCAGTGTGCAGCTTCAGATCAAATCGAATATGTCCCATTTCATACAGCAACAACCGTACTTTAACGGATTGAGTTTTATCTTCCAGCAGCAAGGGGAGCAATTCCTTTCGGTATGTCTTCCCTATCTGCTTTGTGCACATCAAATTGGTTTTCTTTTTTTATCTTGTGAGCGAGAAAGGTCACTTTTGGCCAGCTTTCTGACTTACACACTTTTGCCGTTTCAATTTATTCACTTGGTTATTTCCACGCTTTCCCTCCAGAGAAACGCAATACCTAGGGCTATCATTGCTCTCTAGCCGTCAAGCTGTCATCTATAAGGTCATGTCTTTCATCCTCAGCTGTCGTGTGTCTGCGTGGGCTTCATTAGAATGCCACCCAGCAGAGAATTCCCCGCCCATTTAAAAGTCCTTCATTAACGCTACGCTTCCTCTTATCCTCCACTAGCCCACGCTCCCCCATCAGCACTCCTGTCCTCTGTCGTCCCAGCTTCATCATTACTCTCACACTTGTCAATTAGCAGGAAAGAATGCAGGGGGAGAAGTGTTCCTGATCAACATCTCTATAATGAAGCGTTTTAGCCCTCCACCTCATTTCTTCTTTGTATCCATTCTGCCATTGTTCCTATTTTTTTAACATCATTATCTTTTTCTTGGGCTTGTGGATGTAAATGAAGAAAGATACACAAAATAACCACCTAGCCAGTAATTGGATGTCGTGTTGTGGTCATTGGGGGATTGTTGTTATGACAGTGACCTCAAATTAATTTGTCAGAATCAAACATTTTAATTGAAAACTAAACTTGAATTTAGTTTTGAACTTTAGGATAACTCATGTATCCTAAAGTTTGTGGCAAATATAGTACATTATGACCAGAGACCGAACAGCCTCAAATACATGTCAGGTTGTGAAGTGTGTAAAGAGTTTACTCACACTATTTAATATCCCTTTGGCCTTGAGCAAGCTGTAATGTACTGGGCTACTGTCAAGGGGTGTGGAATGCTAATTTTCTGTAGAAATATGCTAACACATATCTGGCAGAGCTGATATCAGCATGAAGAAAAATTGCATTCCAGTGCAGGACACTGTTTGTTTTGTAATCAGGCCTAGTTCTAGATATATGCACACCCACTGTGCACACAGAGACGTTATATGAATTATAAATTATAAAGCATCTTTGATTTAATATGATGAGATTCATCCTCATGTTTGCACAGGGTTGTTATGATGGACAGTGATCAATCACGTAGCTCCCTGACAAGTTGATTAACCTTAATAACAACAAATCCTACAATACAGATAGGCCTACAGCTTAATCCGGTGGGAGGTTTAGCATTGAACAAAGGGATGGCCAGAAATATCTAGGACAAGAACCAAAAAGAATCACTCACCAGTTATGTGGTAGCTGACTTGCCGGTTGATTGGAGAGCTGTCATCATCTCTGGTGTTCAGCACTGCCACCACCTCCCCTGGTGGGTCGCTCTCCCGCACAGAGCCATGATACCTCTCCTCCAGAAATGTTGGGGGGTTGTCATTGACATCGGTCACGACCACTGTCACGGATGTGGTAGACGACAGAGCAAGGTTCTCCCCGAGGTCATAGGCCACCACGGTAAACGTGTAGGACGGGTCGGTCTCATGGTCCAGCTGTTTGAGTGTGGATATCCAACCAGAGTTGCTGTCAATGCTAAAGACGCCAACCAATCGATCTTGTTCCCCTGCTGCTGGCTGGGTCCCTGTCCCAAGGCTGTAGGTCACCTGACCATTGGCTCCGGAGTCTGGATCCAATGCATGGACTTGGATTATTCTGGTTCCAACAGGCATTCCCTCCATGACCGTAGCCTCGTAAGAGTGGGATTCAAAGGCAGGCTTGTTGTCGTTAAGATCCAGCACCTTGACCTCAACATCTACCGTGGTCACGGAATCCAATTTTGCCTGCTGAACCGTCGCAGTGACCTTGAAGTAGAAGGCTTTGATTACCTCGTGGTCTAGAGGCTTTTCAAGCTTAATGATTCCTGTATCCTTTTCCACCACCAATACCGCATCCTGGTTGTTCTCTCCAGTCTCACCATTCACCAGGGCAAAGGCAGCAGAGAGAGAAGCATGTCCAAGAGGAGTGATGAGGCGCACCATCCCAATGGAAGCGCCTATGGGGGTGTCCTCTGGAATGGTGAATGAATACTGGGGTTGGGTGAAGGAGGGGATCAAAGCGTCGGGTGCAAGCACATGGATGTAAACCGATACCAGAGAATGTCTCACAGGGTTTCCGCTGTCCACAGCCTTGACAAAAAACGACAGTACAGAGTTCCTCGTATGGCTGAAGCTTCCTTTAGTTACCATCCAACCATTGTCAGGGTCGATCTCCAGAATATCCACCACTGGTACATGGGCCTCACTGTAAAGGGAGTACGTCACTTTGGCATTGAAACCATTGTCAGGATCATAAGCCTGGATCTGGGTTACTAAAAATCCTTTGGCAACGTCGGATTTTACCGAAGCTCGATACTCAGTTGCACGGAACTGGGGCGCATTGTCATTTTCGTCCAATAGGGTAACTTGTACTGTGCAGTAAGAAGCACGACCACCAGAATCCTGGGCTTCAACTGCAAGAATGATGTCCTTATTAGCAGGGTCCTCACGGTCCAACTTCTCTACGGTAGTGATAAAACCATTTCCATCAATGCTAAATTGGTCCCTTCCCACATCGTTGATGAAAGAATAGGTGATTTTGCCAAACACCCCTGGGTCTGCATCAGTTGCCTTCACCTGAAATAGCGGCAATAGAAAAAACAATGAATCCATTTGTAATTATATATTTGTACACTGTAATTGTACCATGCATTAATATGATGATGATGATTAATATGATGATGATGACAAATCATATGCAGATTTGAATTACCTGTATCACTTTGGTGCCAATGGCAGCATTTTCCCGTAACTCTGCATCATATGTACTTAATCCAAACAGTGGGCTGTGCAGGTTGGCCCCCAGCACCTTAACATGAACCTGTGCGGTGCTGGTGAAAACACCGTCAGAGACTGAGACGTTCAGGCTGTAGGCAGGCTCCATCCGTTGCTTACGATGACCAGACAGAATTATAATCCCTGTTTTCGCGTCGATTAGGAAATTCATCCTCTCGTTGCCGGATAGGATGCTGTACACCAGCTTGTCTGAATCTGAGCTGTCAGCATCAGACGCTTGGACACAGGTCACAAAGTGTCCCCTGGGGGTGAGCTCGCTGACATAGGCCTCGTACAGGAGCTGGTTGAAGACTGGTGGATTGTCATTCATGTCATTAACTACAACCACAACTGATACCTCGCTCCTTAAAGGGGGGAACCCGTTATCGGTAGCCCTGACGGTGAAGTGATAGCTCTGGACTACCTCATGGTCAAGCATACGAGCGGTTAGGATTAGGCCACTGCTACTATCAATGTGGAAGTAGTCTGTGCTGTTGTGCGTGTCTGAGAAAATCTGGTAGCGTACTAAGCTGTTCTTTTCTGAGTCTGAGTCAGTAGCGATAACTTGAAGCGCTGGTGTACCAATCATAGCTGTTTCGGACAAGACAGCCCTGTAAGACATTTTTTCGAACAAAGGTTGGTTGTCATTCACGTCTTGAACAATCACATCCACGTCTACTTCAGCACGGGCACCAGTCAGATAGTCTGTGGCTCTCACAGTTAGCCGATAAGAGGATGCTTTTTCGTAGTTCAGAGAGTGGATGACACTAATGACTCCTGTGTCAAACCCAATGTCAAACTGAAGGTACGGATCTCCTCCCACAATAGTGTAGATAATGCTTTGTCCTTCCGGGCTTGTGGCATTAATACCAAGGATTGGTGTGTGCACTGCAACATCCTCATTCACAGACACAGAATAGAATGGTTTGTCAAATACTGGCATCGCTTTGTTTACCACAGTGATGGGGAACTCTATGGTAGTAGAAAGAGGTGGGTGACCACCATCTCTGGCGTAAATAACCATCTGGTATTCCACATTAGACAAGTCTGATTCAAAGGCCTTCTTGAGGGTAAGGATTCCTGTATGTCTGTTGATTTCAAAATGCCCGTGGCTGTCCTTTAGGTAGTAAGAAACCTCTCCATTGATTCCTTTGTCCCGGTCTACTGCCATGACTCTAAAGATATGTGAACCTGGCTCAGCCTCGACTTGTACAGCAGCATAATATGGCAGCCCAACAAATACAGGATTGTTGTCATTGATGTCCTCAACTTGGACTTTGACCATCACTCTAGCCACACGCTGGCGATCATGTTCCCTGCCGGCTTCAACGACTAGCTCATAGAATTCCTGCTCCTCTCTGTCAAAAGGTACTCCTGTGGTTTGAATTACACCAGAAGTTGGCCGGATTCTAAATCGCGTGCCAGCGTTTAACAGTGTGTACTGAAGAGGCTCATTGAGGCGGTTCCCCACAGCATTAACGACAGCAACTTTGGTGATGTTTGTTATATTCTCTTGGATAGACGAAGAGTAGATACTTTGACCAAAGCTCAGACCAGAGTCGAGAGCTTCTCTGACCAAAATGGTAACCAGAGCTGTGCTGGAGAATTTACCATCGGATACTTTCACATTCAAGCGGAAGCGTTCTTTAGAGAAGTTGTTGTTTTTAACAGTGATGATTCCACACGAGGACTCAATAGCAAAGTGTTCCAAAATTCCATCTGTAAGGGAGTAGGTAAGCTCTGTAGGTACGTTTCGGTCAGGGTCAATGGCTGACACCTTCAGAGCCTCCACGCCCACATAGGTAGGGAGTAGCAAGACCGTCTCATAGGCATCCTGGGTGAAACGTGGAGGTGAATCGTTGGTGTCAACTACCTCTATGGTGACCTCAGTGGGACTGTCCGCTGTCAGCTGTGGCCTTCCACTGTCCCTCACATGAACATGGAACTGGAAACTAGAAAATGTCTCGTGGTCTAGATTAGCAATGGTCCTGATGGAGCCGGTGCCGGAGTCAACCGTAAAAAACAATTTGGCAGTATCCTCAACAATCTGATAAACCAACAGTGCATTTTGATTGTGGTCGGCGTCAGTCGCCTTAATTACCAAGGGTGAATCGTCTGAATTAAGAACCACACTGTTGATTGGTGCAGCTTCACTTATGCTGCCACGGTAACTCAGATGCTGGAACACTGGCGTGTTGTCATTCTCATCCAGGACTTGAATGTGCAGGGTGGCGTTTGAAGCCATCCCAGCCATGTTGGTGGCCTGGACCGTCAGCGTGTAGGATGTTTGGGTCTCATAGTCCAGGGGCTTATGTGTAGTGATCACGCCACTGTATTGGTTTATCTGGAACTTCCACTGGCTATTGCCCTGTCTGATGTCATAGGTCAATGTGGATTGGCTTACTGCATTTATCGTGGTAACTGAAGTTCCAACTGGAACGTTCTCTGTGATTTCAGCCTGGTACTCGGGTTGAGGGAATTTTGGTCCGGCATTATCAGAGAGGGTAACACTGATACGAGCAAGCGTGGTCGTGGACAGGGATGGGGAGCCATTGTCGGTGACTCGGACAGTCAGAACATAATGACCAATGGAAGACAGGTCCAAGTCACGGGCAACGGAAATTATACCCAAAACTGGCTCGATTTGGAATGCATTCCCAGCATTTCCTGAAACAATAGAGAAATTTAAAAAAACATGAAAATATTGTGTTAGTATGGGAAGTACATTTGTTATTCCATACAGTTTCATGAAAAAAAATAAATATATATATATATATATATATGTTTTACCTCCTTCAATTGCGTAGTAAAGCTCTGCATTGGCTCCTTTGTCTTTGTCCAAAGCCGTGACCTGGACCACGGCCGACCCTACAGCTGCCGACTCATACACAGAGCCTTCGTACAGAGTACTGGTGAAGATGGGGACGTGGTCGTTGACATCTTCCACCTCGATTAACACACGTGCCAGGCCTCGTCTGTAGGGGAACTCCTGGTCTTTAACCTAGTGAAAAAAGAAGATAGCTGGAGCTTTATACAACTATGTCAACATCTGGATCTTCGAATCTGAAAGACTTGTAATGCTTGAACAAATGCAATGCTTTAAAGCATGATTGCTAGGCCGCAAATCTGGAAGGATGGTTGTTTTATTTTTTTATCTGCAGGAAACAGCTTTGTTTGTGTATAGCATTGTACTCAGAGTTTGAAAGATAGAAATTGAGTGCTTCTTATAACTGTTATGGGCCCTTGGGGACAAGCTACTTCCAACGGTGGGTTTGAATTACTAGGCTAATGAGATTGATATTCATGCCTTAATCTGAGACTCTCAAAAACAGTGAGATCAGACAAAAACACCAGTGCCACACTGGTGAATATAAATAGGACAGCATTATTCATTACATATGAAATAAAATATATATTCAAACATCCATACGCATATCCAAGACACAAGTGTCCTGTGTGCGCTGTAAATATGAGATACATATCTCAAGAAATCTTCAACTATCCATTACACAATAAGATTACACATACCTGCTGAGACTGATAATATAAAATGTAATCTGCACACTATGCCACTAACGGAAATATCCCCTATTCTCCATAATATTCATGCCTGTTCATAACTGGTGAAGCATTAGTTTCAAATTGACTACATCAGATCAATAAGTAATTATTTTGGCGTAGATCAGCTGGTACGATGAGGTGTTAAAACTGAGTGGATTTCTGTTCCTTGCTTTAATCTGCTACTCAAGACAGGACGTCAAATGAGCAAACTAGATTCAATTGCCTTTCTTCAAATGCTGTAATCACAACTTGTACAAGCCCCATAAGACCTCAAATATGTTCATCGTGGTTCAATACTTAGTTCACAAGCAGAAACCTACACATAATCATGCACTCACACGCACGCACGCACACACACACACACACACACATTACATGCTATTACATTTTAATTCAATTTAAGACCATGGACCCAATCTCCCATTCTTTTCATTGCTTCTTTAGAAATGCATCAAATTTCCTCTGATGAGGCTTGAATACTGCTCTGTTACTCTTTTGTGATTATAATAATTGTTAAATTATGGGTAAATGTAGGACGTACGGCGATAACATCACACCAATTTTATTACACAACATTGGGCTTACCATAAGTCTTTTTATAACTGTATTTATATGCTTTTTTCCCCCACGGTATTGATTAAAAAAAAGTACATTTTTAAATAAGTAGTGGGTCAGAAGGCATAATTGGGTAAGGGGGGTGGGGGGGGTTGCAACAGCATGACTTGTAATTGGCTAATTATCTGGAATAATCATCAAATTGGACTGAAGGCGTTGCTTATATACCACGAGGCACGCATTTCCGTGAAGCTCAGGCGAGGGAGACTAACATGTAGGTTCTCCAGCCGCCACTAGGTTGTTCCAATGGCTGTGTGCATAGTGACCCGTCAACAGGAAATATGGGATTTCATCCTCAAATTCATAATTTCTGACCTCCTTCGGTTCAGATCTTAGGTACTCAGGTAGATCTTCAGCTACATATGATGTATTTTCAGAGGCACAGGTTTAATTTAGCTCAAAAGTTATTCGGACTGGATATAAACAAGTTTTACCCGTTGACCACTGCAAGACTTTCCACTGCCGGTTTGCACTCATCTCAAACAACAGTGTCGTGCCACAGAAGCCAAACCCCTCCCTCAGGACGCGCGTCTGTCACCCAACGTGTGTCTCCGTCACGGACTCTATCCGAACGTTAAACGTCATTGTCGGTGGCGTGCATACCATGACGGTGAGGATGTGCTGGGCGCGGGCCTCGTGGTCCAGCCGCTCGGCTGTGTACACGCTGCCCAGCGCCGGGTCGATGCGGAACAGGCGCAGGCTGCTGGGGTCCACCGCGCTGTGCAGCGAGTAGGCCAGCCGGTGGTGCTCGTCGCGGTCCAGGGCCAGCACCTGCACCACCTCAGTGTCCAGGGGCGTGTCCTCTGAGATGGCAATGTCGTAGTTGGGCTGGGAGAAGACGGGCGCGTTGTCGTTGTTGTCCAGGACGCTGATGAGCACCTGGGGGGAGGTCGGGCAGGGAGGGGGAGATAAGGGGTGAACAAGAAGGAGTGGG
>OMLJ01078123.1:0-15423 GCA_900302595.1 Gadiculus argenteus | reverse complement strand
ATAGACATTAGGCGAGTTTCAGATCAGCAATGCGCATGGGCATGCCATGCGAGTTTCAGAGAGGTGTGCCCTCTCCCGAAATATGCTTAATAAAAATAGACCACTTTGAACTTTCACTTCATCACTCATCACATTTTTTTTTTTTTTTAATGAGGGGCTTCAGACTGTTTAATGAATGAAACTACAGTTTGCAAATGTATATGTATATGTATATGAATATGTATATATTGTGGCAACCCGACTCACACACGCCCCTTATTCGGGTGTGTCGAGGACGGGATATACCGCCGCTGGCCATAAACCGCCTTTTGTGGCTTTGGACCCACTGCCGACTCCCCAGTTTATCGTGAGCAGCCGTTAGCCAAGTCGAGTTACCACAATATGTTTAATTTAAATAAAAATTTAAAATTTTTTTTTCTTTTTTTTACACTACGATGGTGCAAGGTTGAAGGTGATGATTCATTATGGAGGCAGGGGCATGGTGAAGGGTGATGATGATTCAGGGGCCCTGAGAGGGACCAGGCCCCATACAGGTCCCTGGAACTTAGACCGTTTGCACGTAAAAATAGTACCTAGGATAAGATGCTACACAAAGCTATCTTTGTTGTATTCAGGGAATGGGTTAACCTAACAATTGTTAGTGCTTGCAATTGTTTCGAACATCCTTACTGTACCGACAGCGATATATTGTTGTTTCACCTTCTTCAGACAAATGTAGTTATTGTATTATGTACATATAAATGTAGATCATACTATCTGATTCATCAGTAGGAAAGGAAATATGACCCTTAACACTGTAAAATATATATCTAAGTGTCCATATGTATTTACATATGGACACTGTATGTAATATATAATATTCCCCTGTAGGTTTGCAATGATACCGATGAAAACGTGTAGGCCTACAAATATTTGTTTTGATAAATATAGGTTGATATAAATAAAACAACCTCTTGAATCCAGGATTATAGGCTGAATTGTCTATCTGAATAAATAAAGCTTCATGGTAGAGCTAGAGTTAACTTGGTTAACAGGGAACAGCAGCCAATCCACACTCTCCATCCATCACCATGTGATTTATATTGCGGAACCCCCAGTAGCACCTGAAGTTAAAGTCCACTTCCTATTGCATTAAACAAACCCGTAGGAATGACTGAAGCCTTTTGCTCATGATCAATCATGAAGTATGCACTGCTTCACGTTTCACTGCCTTTTTTGGTTTGTGTCGCCGTGGCAAACACAAATGTATTCAACAACGTCCTGGTACTTTTACGCTCCTGTGCAGTGGACGCGCCTGGCCACCATGCGCCGCGCGCCGGCCGTTCTGAACCAGTGGGTCACCCTGCCCATCTTCGCCTGGGTCCCAGTGTGGTGCAGCTTCATTGAAGGGGGGGCTTCATGGCGTCCGTGGTTCGCCCTGACGACCCAGCTGGCCTCCGTGCTGAGCTATGGCCTGGCGCTGGTGCACGCACGGGGATTCGAGGTGGTCCTTGGGGGGCACATCGTTTTTACACCGTGCTCAAAGGAGTGCGCGTGCACCGTGTGTACGGAGATCCCCGCTCCCAGAGACACCTGCTGCTGGCCCTGGTGTCCTGCAGCGGGTTCGTCGGCCTGAAGCTGCTGGACCACTGGCTGGCCCGATACGCGCTGTTCCAGTGTGTGACGGGACACTTCTGGTCCAAAGTGTGCGATGTCCTTCAGTTCCACTTTAGTTTTTGTCTTCTTACTTGCCTCACTGAACGAGCGCAAGCACGTAAAAAGACAAGATAAACTACATAAATTACAGAATGGCAATATGATACAAGGCTTGATTCGTTGACAGGTCATTTATTAACTAGGCTACTGTTCTATGTTGCTATCTTGTTGTTCTATGTTGTTAATTGCCGTAATCATGATGACTTGTGCAATTCTGCTGCACAATTTGAATATAGGACCCAGCTTCTTTTTATATATCGGACACCCTATGTGTATTCTTTTTAATTTGCTGTAATATGACGAATCTACTGCTATTCAAGTCACAAATAAAATAAATACACAACGTATTTAATAGATTTCATTGTTGGATAAGAAGACATAACATTGCATTCAACTTTGACACTATTTAATAACAGTACATTTAATAGAATAATTGAAATGACCCATGTCACACAAAATGTATTATATACTGTATATATATAAATGACTTCATTAATTTAATTGAATAGGAGGGATCCCTGCTCTGCATTCTTTCTCCAGATTTCTTCCTTGCTAGGGTCATAAATATATGGCCTGAAACTAGACTATACAAATTAAATTAAATTAAATGAATTTAGTGCAGATTTGGATGAATGGGTAATGATGTAATGATGTTGTCCTCATGCGCTTATTATAGCTACTAAATTAATGACATAATGCATTGGCAAAGGTGAGCTAATGCAAACACTTTGTTTGGTGATAGTCTTTTTTTCGGGGGCCCAGACAGGCACATTCTGAGGCCCCTGGCCATGTCCTATAGGTCTAACTGTGTTATGCCTGTAAGAATGGGATCTGAGAAGGACTTTCTACTGGTCCACAGCAGGGCTAAACCTGCCTCCCTGAAGTCACGGTGAGAGCAGTAGATGAGGGGGTTCAGCCCACAGTCCAGGTATGACATTACCGATGACAAGGTCCTCAGCCAATAAGGAGCTGGGGACAGATCCTGCTTGCCCAGGAGAATCAGCTGAAGGAAAACATGAAACAGAAATTACAACTTTTCACTTGGATGGTCAATTTCAGATCACATCAAATAATTGGTGAGGATTATTAATCAGGATTCATCAAATTACTTTAATCTTTAACATTTATAGATAAAACTGACGTTTTTCTGACGACCCTTGCTGACGCTGGACAATGGAAAGGCCTGATCCTGTACAGTCCAGACCTTGTTGCCCGTATTATTTGGTTTGTTTGTTTTTTGTGACACATAGAGGACCTCCTTCCTGGCTTCCTGCTGACGGACTCTCCAGGGATAACATATATGACGAAGGGGGTGGTCTTACCTCGGATATGATGAAGGGGGTGGTCTTACCTCGGACACGGCGAAGGGGGTGTAGCAGAGCAGGTAGAAGGCCACCAGCAGTGGCGTGACGGACGACATGTCGTCCTCATCACTGAGGCCGAGAGAGGAACATGGTTAGATACCTTCAGAGGTCAAGCCAGAGAGGAAGCTACGTTTGTTGGCCTTATTCAGAGATGGGGGCCATCATGGGTCCGAGTTTCACCACCCAGCTAGCGGTTAGAACCAAGATGGCCGCTCTGTGCATAAGGCCCACAGCCAGTAGTTGCTGGTCATGGAAGAATTACCTTGGTGGATATGCTACTTGCAGAAACTGATTTGTTTCTTACTTCTATGATATGAACACAATCAGAAAAAAACCTACACATTGTAATTGGGGGGTTTCAATGTTATGTTCAGATTTTACTTATAGTTACTTTCTGGTTGACTTTAAAATGATAGCTTGGCTCCAAAACTCTTAACCAAGTCACTCCCACACTTGATTCAGGTGTTCTCATCTCACAACGAAACACCTGGAACATTAGTGAGTGTCTCACAACCAATGTGTGTTCTTGGGACACATGAGAGGGTAGGACTTCCATCCATTCTAAGGAGGCAGTGATATCCGTTTGGGTTTAGTGGTGAGAGGCCAGAGAGAGGGCGGGGCTTCCGATAGAGGGATAATCTGTTTCTGTTACATGTTTCAGACATGGCTTTGTCCGATTATTTGTAAAAAAAAAGAAAAAATGGAACTCTTCAACTTTGTGTAAACATTTATTGTCTTTGTTGTTGTTATTGTTGTCCTGTTCTTCTTGTCTCGCTCTGGGACAGTGGTCACACACGGCTCAGAGGAGGTAGGAGAATGTTTCAATGGAACAGAACAGAAGCCCTCTCAGCCCACTCACTTGTAGGTGTCCCACCGCGGAACAAGGGTGTCTGTGGCCAGCAGAGAGCAGAGGAAGATGAGGAGGAGGGGGAGGAAGATGCAGACGGAGAAGGCACACAGGATGTACACCATCATGTCTGAGTAGCTGGTCTCCCAGAACACTGCACACAGCATCTCAGCGGGGTCGTACCTGCGGTGGGGAGCCGGCAGCGTTGAGGAGCTATTATCAATATCTACCAATTACATGTTAGCCAAAGTACAAAGGGCATTCTGTCTGCTGCTATTTGTTTATATGTGGAAGGAAATCAGTTGGAATCAACCGACCCTAAACATGAAATATCAAGCGAAAGAAGTTAACCATATTTTTTTTAAACCAGAAGTGAAAGCTATACAGATACTTGATCCAGGCGTAGACCACAGGGACAGTCCCAAACACCACGCCTGACAGCCAGGAGGCCAAGCAGGTCAGCACCAGGACCACGAAGAACACGCTGCCCCTAGAGGGCATGCCCAGCAAGCGCTGCATGCACAGTATGGCTGCGGAGGGAAACGTCTTACGTTACGAGTCACACCGAGATGCAGGGATCATTTTCACCCCAAAATGCTATTGGTTGATGTTCTTAGTACTAGAATGCAGGGTAGGCGGGTAGCATAGGGTCATGTAACTACACATAATATACTGGGTCTTTGAGGTTTCATATTAAGTTCACTGTTTGGCGCAGTGTGACAATAAGTGTATAGTGAAAATACAATTAATTTAATAAAAGGTTGCACATGTGTCAAGCACTTACGCGTATGTTGTGCAACCGGCTTAATGATTTACACATTTTTTAAATTTGTTGTTTCATTCTTGAGGCACTAACATATTCCGCATATAATAACCGTAACCGTATATTACGCCAAAATTGTTCTGTTTTAATAATTGAATCGCGTCATTGTATAGGCTCAGTGCACCTTGGTTTGAGTTGGGGTTCAAAAGGTTATTTACAAAGAGTGTATGAGGAATGGCACACCTGTGCTGGCATGTGATAGTGTTACCTATGCTGCCAATAGAGGACGTAATGAAGGCAAACTTTAGCAGGCTGACCACCTCACACCAAGGAGATGTCTGCCCGCCGGTCAGCATGGCCAGCAGGGAGCCAGAGATGATGAGCGCAGAGGAGCCTGGAGGAGACAGAGTTACTACTGGCAACACGTGCAGCTAACTCAGACATGGTGTCATTAAACCTCTACCAAGCTCAAGATGTGTCTCTCACCCTGCTCTTGTACAGCTCTCTGCTACACACATAAACGCACACACCCACACCAACACACACAAGCTGGTTACACTGGTATATTAAGTTGCAGAGATTCATCAACGGCATGTTGCTATTGGGTATAATAGTAATAATATATATTTTACATAACACATAAAAGACTGTATCAATGATCAATGGGCTGAAGTGTAGAGAGTGAATCAGAAAATCTGAGAGATTCACCCCTGATATGTTCCAGTGAATCCATTGGTACCCTTACCTAGGTCCGACACGGTGAGACTCAGGAAAGGAACCCAGTAGCGACAAGAGTACTGCTTACTGCACTGGAACGAAAGAAAAGGATGAACTACACAATTTCCATTAGGAAAGGTAAAAAGATAAAACTCAGAGAGAAAGATCACATTCCATGACTATGGATGAGGGATAAACAGAACAACTTTCAATGCATGTGAGAAACGTGAGTCTCCATTCCAATTTATCAATGTTTTCTTTTAAGTTAATTATGTTTTACTGTCAATCCACTGCCCACCAAGTTGTGTTGCAGTACCGTTATGAGGATGATGATGATGATCTCTGGGTCTTTATTTATCATGTATTATTACCACATCTTAGCGGACTCAATACATGTTCAGATACTACTTCAGTGTTACAAATAAACAGTTTTTTCTTATTAAAATGCATGTAAACTTACAGTGAAAGAAGGCAATCATGCACATTCAGTGTCAGCTTACAGTATATCACAAATAACAAATAATAAAATAGACTAACATGGATGAATACCCAGATCTCATAGGTCTTGATTCAGAATGCATTGTTTCAAACACATCAATGCCTTCCCGGATTGACAAATAACTTACTTTCATGACCCCTCGTGTTCCTATACTAATAGCTACATACACATTGTGTATGCATGTGTGTGCTTAGAATCGAACTTAGAAGCACTCTGCAAGCTTGTAAGAATGACACACGTCTATCTGTGGAGTGGAGAAGAGCAGAGGACCCTCAGTCCCAGCGTAAACATATCATTGTCCCATGACCTCCTGTTCATAACCCCTAACCCTAACCCTAACCCTATTCATCTGCTACAATCCTTAGAATTTCTTGACAACTTGGCGTGCACCCTAAGATCATCCAAGAAACAGCCACATTAAAAGGCATTCCCCAATTTGTGAGGCACAACGGATCAGACAGACACACAGAGAGAGATGAAGAGCGACAGACTCACAGCCCTACCATGACTTTGATGAGCAGGACAAGGCAGTTGCCCACCACCCCCATCACCATCTCCAGCCCCAACACCGTCACCAACACCCATCTCTCCACCACCGTCCAGGGTCGCTCCGCCGCACTGTCGTTAAGGGACTTATTCACTGAGCGAGATGAGTCAGAGTCGGGGTCGGGGGTTTGGCCATTTCAAAGCACGTTAGGAGGAGTTCACCAGTCGGTAATGATTTTGTTGACTTTTTTATTAGGGGTCAAGCAGCGAAGCTGCGAGACACCTATTGTAATCGTAGGTTTCCCTATTATTATTATTATGCTGCAATGGGAGTCTATGGCAGCCCATAGAACGCCGTGGCAAAAAGTTGTGAAATTTGGCACACTGATTCAGGACAGGCCCATAAGCCCTCACAGCGAATTTGGGATCGCCAGCTAATGAGCTCTAGCACCACCAACAGGTCAAATTTGGACATGCATTAATGTTTAAACCTTTTGACCCATTCATCCAATATTCACAACCAAGGTGTCATTGGAATCATTGGGCCAAGCCGAGTTCAACGCACTGTTCAACTATGTTGAACTGTTGCACTATGATGTAATTTTCCACTTGATGGATTTTCCGCCATCTTGGTTTATGTCAAAAACCTTCAAAATGTGTAAACTATCACACATTTTGTCCAATCCTCTCGCAACTTGGCAGATATAATCTTCTGACCATGCTTGACAAAACGTATATCCTTTGGCCACAACAGCTAAAACCGTTTGGCCACAACAGCCAATCAAATTTGAGCTCTAGCGCCACCAACAGGTCAAAGTTGGACCCATTCATCCAATATTCACAACCAATGTATCATTGGAATCCTTTGGCCAAGCTGAGTTCAACTATGACGTAATTTTGCGCATGATGGATTTTCTGCCACATTGGTTTATGTGAAAAAACTTAAAAATGTGTAAACTATCACAAATTTTGTCCAATCCTCTCGAAACTTGGCACATATGATCTTCAGACCATGCTTGACAAAACCGAAGCAACAGATTTTTAAAATTCAAAATCGTTTCTGATGAGTTCATGAGTCCCATTCCGCTTGACCCCCACAACACTGCTTGCAGTTTTAATTAGGGGTCAAGCAGCGAAGCTGCGAGACACCTCTTGTTTTCCAAAGAATTCCTATTATTAGGGGTCAAGCAGCGAAGCTGCGAGACACCTCTTGTTTTCCACAGAATTCCTATTATTATTATTATTATTATTATTATTATTATTATTATTATTATTATTATTATTATTATTATTATTCCGCCATGGGAGTCTATGGCAGCCCATAGAACGCCTTTGTAAAAAGTTGAGAAAATTGGCACACTGATTCAGGACATATAAGCCCATAAGCCCCCATAGCGAATTTGGGATATCATGTATTAGGGAGTATCAATATTCACGTTGCCTAGGCTCTCACACAAACAAATCCACGTTGCCTAGGCTCCCGCACATCCTCAGTGACACACATACAGTACTGGGCTATCAAATTTGAGTTTATATGATATGTTTATTCTGTTCATTTCTTCTGCAAATTATCTAATGAGTTGCTTTTCATTAGCTTGACCCCTAAAACACTGCTTGCTGCTCGTTTTAATTTGTATCGTGTTCCTGTGTAAAGTCTTTTATCAGATGCCTGTACCAAAACAAACAACGTGTTTTCCATAACATGTTAATAATGAGCAAGTGGGGCTTATGCTCAGGGGTGCATTTAGCGCACTTTGCAGATGCTTTTATCCAACGCGACTTTCAACAAAGGATATTTGTCAGAAGACTGATGGCATTAGATTAGCTTGACCCCTAAAACACTGCTTGCTGCTCGTTTTAATTTGTATCGTGTTCCTGTGTAAAGTCTTTTATCAGATGCCTGTACCAAAACAAACAACGTGTTTTCCATAACATGTTAATAATGAGCAAGTGGGGCTTATGCTCAGGGGTGCATTTAGCGCACTTTGCAGATGCTTTTATCCAACGCGACTTTCAACAAAGGATATTTGTCAGAAGACTGATGGCATTAGATTTCCAAACCCAGATCCCTATCCTGCCCCACAATGCCATGGTGAAGGCTGGTCCCCACCTGGGAACCGCTTGGAGGCCATGTGTCTCAGGGACCTGAACACGTCGCACATCAGAGTGGGACAGCTGGCACTGGACTGGGTGATGGAGGAGAAGACCTTCTGGACGTAGTTCTGCAGGTTCTCCTGCAACACAGAGACGGCGAAGACAAGACTTCTAAACAACATGACCTCAATTCCCGCCCATCAACATAACGTCCTGCTGTTGCGTCAAGGGAACAGACAGTGATGGCCCAGGTGCTTTCAGGTCATTCAGACACATGATTATAGTCGTTACGCACTCAGCTCTCAACCGGAACGCCATATAAACGTCACATGAGATCGGAGAACATATCAGCACATCTGAGACGGGCCGACAAAAGCCTGGCCATTACAGAGGGTTCTGCTGATCCCAGTGTGATTATAATGCGGGAAGCCCTTCATGAGAAATGAATAGAAATATCCTGCTCGGCGGAGCGCCCATTGGCCACAGCCTACCTTGTTGACGTCCACATTATCGCCCTCCTTTAGCTTGATCGGGTCGATCTCACATGATTTGTTGGAATCAAAGATCTGGCAAAAAAAAAGGGGGTTGAAAATGAGCAGCGCTTGAGATCAGACAATATTAAGTTTGGCAGGTTCAATTATTTCTGATTGAAAATCAGAAATAAGTAAAATTATGACAGAACAAGGCCCCCTTTTTTTGTTTCTTCATCCTAGCCCAGAAAGAGACAGCAACAGGACTGTTAACTTTGTTTTCCAAAGACATTATTTTAAAAAAGCACATTAACTCCAAGGCAATTTACATTTAAAGCAGATTTTTTCTAATGTTTGTTTTATTCAAAGCACATTATATCTATAATATAGCGAAAGGCGTACAAGACCTTGTTATACTCCAATGTACATACCTCATCTAAAACTGGCTTGAGTGTACCCATGAGGTAACTCTTCCCAACGATCTTCATCATGTCATCTATGCAGCGCGTCGCCAGGGAATTGCCTCGAAAGATGGTGTTGGCCTCCCTGAATGTGCAAAGAACATTATATTTTGCGTTACAACATTATGATAATATAATCATTATTATGGCAGAAAAACCAGGACTCATCATGAAGTCAGACAGCATAAAAGTGTCCTTGTATGGTCTGCATGAACAACATTCCTGCCCCTGCATGCTGTCCATCCCACTCCCTCAAATAACAAATTAAGAAGAGTTTTTCTTCCTTAGGGAAGGAACAAGGGACAAGAACGTGCCGGCCGTCGGCTACTCACTGCGTGTTCTCCAGCTCCAGGGCTGCCACGGCTGTGAGGAAAGGCACCAGGCGGTTGTGGTGGAGCAGCAGGCGCACCAGGGGCAGCACTGCCTCGTACCTCTCCCTGCAGATGTCTCCCAGGATGTGGGCTGCCGACGCAGAGATGGGCTGGAGGGCAGGACCCAGGGGATGGAGGGGGGATAGGAGGTATAGGAATGGAAGAATCAAGAAAGATACAAGAGAAGGGATGTTTTAGTTTTTAATTACCAGGAAACATGTTCAATGGAGGTTGGACCGGGTACACAGTAGGTAGGATATGGTAAGAGAAGCAGATAATTCCCACAACATGGAGAGACATTAGTGAACCTTAACCTTAACCTAAAAATACATCCGAAGTCATTGATTTACTAAAGTGACACACAAAAAAAAAAGGCTCACACCTTGACGTCTGGGGATTTGAGCAACAGGTTGCAGAGTGGTTTGTAGCAGGACGAAGGCAGCACCGTGTCCTCTACGTAGTTGACCTTCAGACGCAGCGAGCCCAGGTCGTCTGGCTTGTGCTTGTTTCCGTTCCCCTTGGGCTGCAGAAGGTACCTGCAAGACACAAGGACCGACAGCCCGGGTTTCACTTTTGTGCAGCTTTCGGGGAACTTGTGGACCTTTAGCCAAAAATTGTTCAGCCAAAGGTAATATCTGGGAGATCATTTATAAAGCAACGCCGACCCTGTGGGAAAATGATCCAAGTGCATTTCTTCTGCTTGCACATACGACTAGCCACCAATAGGTAGAGCACTCCGTCAACTTTGTTGAGAACCTTTTGCTTTCCTTTACGACGACAAACTGCAACACGTTATTAATAGATACCTGTGGCGCATACCCAAGATATACTTTCAGGCCCGAAATTAAATGATAGATCATGGCAGACTATTTCAGATTGCGCAGCAGAGTTGTCAGTCGGCCTGTTGCACGGCCACATTTCCAGCCTCAACACGGGCCATTAAGTGCTATCACTATGCAAACTGCCGCCCACACAGCTCCCTCGCAGATTGCCATCTGTGACACAACCCTGCGTGTGCTGCGGGGCCTGGACACACACTCTTACACAGCAGAACAGAACATTAGCACAGGTTAGCCGCACACTCCTGCACACCAGTGAGCAGGAAATACGGGTTAGAAGAAGTAGCAGCGATAGATCCTAAATAGATTCATGATTTAGATTTCAGTGCATATATTCCACCACGATGTAGTCAATAACACAACTCGGAAACTGTTGATGAAAGATAAATAAGTACTTGGGATGGATTTCGGTCGAGGCAAACCCGTGCAACACTGCTCTATTTGTCGCTGAGCTCGTCGTAATTTGCGGTGTGCGTGTGTGAAGTAGAACGACATGGGCCTCGTCACACTGGGGCAGATCCGATCTAGCGTGTCACATTCTATGAGAAAAGTGGAGTGGCCCCGACGTCACAGGGCCAGCAGGTCTCGGTGTGCGATAAACACAGGGTGTAGGAGCGGTGAGCACACACACGATGCTCCTTATCTGCCGCCTCTATCACTCTTTCATTCCGGCTACACTGACTGGCCGATTAGGGAAAAGAAGACAAAGCAATAACAACAAAAAGGCCCTGCGAATGCAAAAGCATTTATGCATGCATTGCTGAATGGTGAAAGGCAGGAAGAATTACCACTTGTGACGATTATTCAAGCACCTCTTATTCAAGTGTGCTTGAATAAGAGGTACAGGTTTACATTAATTAACTAAACACGTACATAGATACAATTCTCTAGTACGTCCTTAATTGTCCACCTCCGAGGGATCATAGTATGATAACACTGACAAAGGCACAGTGTTAACCATGGTTGTTTGTTTGTTATTAAGGGTCTTCTTTTTTACAGCACTCGCAGAAAAGGATAGGATTAAAGACATTTCGATAGCCATTTTATTGGCTATAAGCACTTTGTGACCTTCCCATTTTGTACCCAGACTTGACTTGGTTTTGTATGTATTTTCACTACTGTGCGTTATTGTTCCACCATGTGTCATGCTGCACTGCTAGAAGCTTCCATCTTCTCACCAGGCCTTGTGTAAGTTCTCATTCCTCAGGATTTTGATGGACACCCGCGTCTCCCCCAGGAACACGTCCTGGGCCAGGTTCCCGTTGTTCCACACGTCCACTCTGCAGACACAGAGAGGACACGTACAAACGGGTGCAACAGGAAGGGGAAAAGAAAACTCCCAGTCGCAAGTCTGGATGTCTTTGATGTGTGTGCCACGCCACTTCATAACAAAAACCAAGCGCCATTCATGAGCGGGAAGAAATACGTTCACACTCCTGTGCTGTTCTCACCTGTATCGCTTATTTAAACCAAAACAATGGCATTCAGCAAAGAAACACGTCAAGTCCAAGCCTCACAAACCATGCATGTGTGTTTACCTTCACTTCAGTCTAGGGTCTTACCCTGTGAGCTACCAGAGTCTACCGTGATGGACGCCCAAACTTTTCCTTAACCAAAAAACCATGGCTCTCCATCAGCAGTCAGATCACACAACATTCATACTTTTCAATCCTTTTTTAAATAGGGTCTTTGTAAATCAGACTAAAGTGGATACAATGATGGAACAACATACTTGATCTCCAGTTTTTCAATGTCCTCCTCCTCCACTTGGAAATTTGACTTTTTCGAGTAGCTGCTGGACCTCGTGACCTGGGGACAGCCGTTAGGTTAGGCTACGCAGAACACTCAATTCAAAGGCAATGAGTAGTTCATGGTGTCCAATTTAGAACATGCCATCTGCTGTCATGTGAGGTTTAGTGGTAGTAGACAACATGAACAATCATGGCCATACCTCAAAGGAGAAGGTCTCTTCAAAATGAGGGTCACTGGTTTTCTTCTTTACTTTGGTCTTCTTATGATCAGACCTGTGAAGAGGAGAATCACACGTTTCATTTACATTCAAACATATTTATGCACTTGTCATTTGGATATCCTCTCGTTTACTATTGAACAGTGGCTAGAGAACATTTTAAATGTGTGTAATAAATGAAGCACATGTGAGCCTGAGAGAGGAATTGAGAGATTTATAGTGGTATACCATAACTATTAGTGAAAGTTTCAGTGGCCCAGTGGAAGTTACCTTGATGGTCCCACCAGCGAGACAGTGGCGTATGGGTCACAGTTCTGTCCACTTATCAATGGCAGTCCCTGGCATTCAATGTTTCTAGAGGAGGACAGGGCAGCAGGGACAATATACTGTAAACATAGAAAGACACTTCTTTTTGAATGACGTCCTGTATAATTAGGCTTATCTATTAGGGTAGGTTTCAGGGATAAATACAGTTAACTGTTATATTCGTTTTTTTTTTTTTTTAAATAACAATGGTTCGAGTAACCCAATAAAAAAAAAAAGCTGTTCGTGGTCGTGCTTTTAATCGCCTTGTAAACAGACATCTCTGTGATGCAGGTGTCAACATGCGGTGTAGTCACTCCAAACAGGATGTTGCTTATTAGAGCGCACACCAGCAGGGAATAGAAATGAATCCATCCTATAACCAAGTGGGGTCAACCGGCAGTGAGAGTAGCAAACTGTAGGATGTTTGTGTATCTATTGCTGGGGCGTCATGGCGATACTTTTCCCTGTAGCCTAAACTTTCCCTCCCTTCCTCCCTCTCTGTCTATCTCTGTCTCTCTCTTCTCCCTTGTCTCCCCCGCTCTCCCAATTAGCTACTTTCTGTACATCATGCAAGCCTGGGCATTTCACTTCATAGACCTCATCATCCCCACTCTGAGGCCACGCCCACTCAGAGCACAGTGTAAATGTACAGAGCATATGGCGAACAGGTGGCAGGTTAAGCTAAGCATCTGAATGGTGGCAGCGGAAAACCACAGCCGTTGCAGGACGAGGAGCGTCGGCTTCCTGTTGAGATGCCATCACTTCCTCCTCGCCGCCGCTTAGTGAATGAAGCACAAACAACATCTGCACGCCCAAATGCACAAAATGTATTGTGTGTTTGTTTTTTTTTGGCCACAAAAGCAATCGTACATATTCTCATGTTGATCACGCTCTCTCTCTCTCTCTTGAGTTTGGGCTGATGTTGGTCTATCCCAGCACCGACCATACCTAACTTTAGTTAGTTTCCAGTCGTTGCTGGCCAACACTTACTTTAGGTTAGTTTTCGGTCAGTATTTTATGACAACAACTGACATTAGTGCTCATCTTGTAGTTCTCCAATCCTCACTTTAGTCACTCGTTTGGCGTTAAGAGAAGTACAGTGTTCCCACGAGGACGTGAAGCAAGCACGAGGGACGGGGGATGTTGAAAGTGGATGCAACACACACACTATTTGTGTGTTGGTAAACCCGTCGAGAGCTCCCCGGTGGGACTAACCATGGTGAAACCTCTGAACGCAGAGCACTGAGGGCCCCTGTGGCTCAGTTAACGTATACATGTCTATATAGAAGAGATACACGTCTAACTACATCAGCCAAACAATGAAATTCAACAACCTTACATTTGAGATATTAAAGGGTGTCCAATACCAAACAAAATCAATGACAGATTGTTACAACACATTCTGGATTGTGATCAATATGTAAATAAGGTAATTCCTATTGATTAATTCGCTATGCCTTTCCCAATATTGTCAATAAATCAATATATATATATATTTATATATTTAAAAAAGAAAACATATTCGCCCAATTGTATGTGGCCGCAGGCGACTGCTCATCACATTGCTCACTAACACGTCAATGGGTTAGAGCAGTTGTAAGTCTGACAGACATTGTGGTTGAAAACCAAAAGAACACCCGAGTATGTTGGTTTGGTGAGGTATTATAACACACAAATACAAATGGCAGATGACGCAGGAAACCTGCCTTTACATATGCATGCCGGTACGCACCGAACCAGTAGCTGCTGACATCCGGGTCCGTTGTCTGTGATCAGCTCGCTAAGTCGCATCTCCAGGTGAACCTTACCCTAGTGACGGCAAAAACAACAATAAAAAAGGAGGAAAACAACACAAGTTGCTTGTACTGAGGCAGCTATGGAAATTTTCAACGGAAGGCTACATTTTCAGTTTACTTTTTTAAACCATGTGGTGTTTGCAATTGTAGAATTTGTTCAACCTCTGTTCAGAATTAAACAGTATATAATAAACAATTTAACAATTGGTAATTGTATTATATTATTAACTATCGACAGAGAACAAAAACATAGCAACATATGCATAAATAAATACACATTCAGGAGGGTAGCAATGGCAGTTTGTATGTCAAATTCAGACAAAGTTTTTTGCATTTATACATTTTGCATTTGGACTTATTTAGTCAAATTTCAGGCAAATCCTACACAATATATGTCATCTCATTAATATCGGTCTAGCTACTAATATTACTATGTTGTCAATGTGTCATACACTATGCAAGCCAGCAAGGTCTAATCTGTTCAGATGTGGTTAGGGCTGACTCGGATGTGTCAAGGGAAACCAAGAAGAGAGCCAGAGGAAGACAGATAGAAGATTGAGAGAGAAAGACACACACGCACTGCAAAAATCAACAGTGGGCAAATATTTCATTAGAGTAGATGGCTATCTGCAACATATCGGTTTAATGTTAATCAACAACAAATATATATAAAAGAAGTTAGTGGTATTAGTGCATTTTACCATTTTTCTTTTAAATATATATATAGCAAAAAAATGCAATCCAAA
>OMLJ01078113.1:0-11132 GCA_900302595.1 Gadiculus argenteus | reverse complement strand
ATGTGTGTGTGTGTGTCTTTGTGGGGTCTGTGTGTCCCTCTCTGTTGGGGGAGGGGGTATGTGTGTGTGTGTGTGTGTGAGAGAGAGAGAGAGAGAGAGAGAGAGAGAGAGAGAGAGAGAGAGCACAGACATAAGAACATAGAAATTACATTATAAGTAAATGTAATACAATCACTAACGTCGATTGACAGTTATTTAATATGAATTGAAGTAGTGTGGTCCCAAAACTTACAACTAGTGGAATAGAGCAGATCAGCACCACTGCCGAGGTTCCTATGAGCAGAATAACCATCTGAATTTCTACACCTGCCGTGCGTCCGAAGCTGCGGCTTCTCCTCCTCGGGTCTACCGATACATTCCGTGCGATGTCGGACCCTAGGGACATGCGGCGGACGAAGCGCCGGTGCATCCGAATCAGCGCCCCGCACACCAACACGTTACAGATGACGGTGGCGAGAATCAGAACGGAGCTGAACCCGGCGTAGGTGTAGGTATAGGCGGCGTCGCTGGTCACGTTGCTCCGCCACTCTAAGAAGCACCAGGTTTGAGGGTATTGCTTTTTGATTTGTCCGAACCCCATTCCTGGCAGCGCGCAGAAAAATGCATTGGAAAAGTAGATTGCAACAAGTGTAATTCCCGCCAGTCTCTGGTCAACGTAGTCGTTGTAGAAATACGCGTGGTTGATGGCGATGTATCTTTCTATCGACATCGCACATATGATGCTGAGTCCCGCCAGCGAGAAGAAGAGCATGGTAAATCCAAAATACTGGCAGAGCTCTCCCCCGTCTCCCCCCGGCCAGGATCCCTTCACATAAGTTGCGATAGTGACCGGACTGGCCAGAAGAGTCCCCAGCAGATCGGTCACCGCCAAGCCACACACCAGGGTGTAAAACGTGGTCTCTTTCTGTTCTTTTCGTGATTTACACAAGACCACTATAGCAATAAGATTGCCAACCACACCGAAGATAAACATGATGGATGGTATGGTGGGCACCATGGTCCTACCTGTCATGGAGTGGTTGCTCATTGTGATGATTTGTAGATCAGGACCACTCATCTTTTATCTCGTATTTTAAACTAATTCAGCAGAAAGAAAATGTCCATGTTACTTTCCCATTTATTACCAGGACGAGGCATGGTGTTGTTAAAAAAAAAAGTAGCAATGACCAAATCTTGACCAAAAAAACGACAAAAAATGATTTGATTGTCTCTCGTCAACGTAGAGTCTCACAAATCTCCAGCAAAGTTTTCAAAACAGAGTAAGTTTGCACTTACCAAGACAAGGATAGCACTGCAGTTGACCGTCTCGGAATATGAGTGAGTTCATTGAAACGTGGGTCTGCCTCTGCCTCCCCAGTCTGCGGGGTGGCGGCCACGCCCCCTCGGTTGACTCCAGACCCGTTCCACTCCAGCGTTCTCAGGGACCTCCGATAAGGCCTTGACTTTAAGGGCGTCATATATCGTCACGGTGTGGGAAAGAGGCAGGGTACGTTCCTTGAACAAACAAGTGCAAACCTACAATATCATTGAAGTACAATGTTTTTATTGATATTTTATAGTCTGGATCTTTTCTCAAGCAATTTGCACTAGGTGAGCTATACGACCTCATTCAACCATGTGTCATTTACATATTTTAAAAGATTCAGTTATAATAATCTTATTATCATATTATAATAATAAGAAAAGGTCTAACCATTTTTTGTGAAACGTAGCTACGGAAGGAAAGGCAGAGATGATTTATCACATAACAAAGAAAAGGTAAAGAGAATTGAGGAAGTAGTCTTCATTACTCATTATTACTAATTCATAATTATATGTAATACTTAATTGGCAATAATTGATTGATGGACTGAAGCTGACTGATTGAAGACTGGAGCAGTTTAAGTATTTTCTTGAAAGGCAGAAGGCATCTAGTATATAAACAAAGTACAAGAAAGCCTATCCAAAGGAACGTATTTGTACATGGAAATAATGTTCTCGTCAGTGTTTGAGTGTTTGAGTGTATGTTTGAGTTGTCCCCAATGTGTGTCACACTTTATCTCTGTTTCCCGCATTATTCCCCACATAAAATACGTCAATCTGTCAGCGTATGGTTGTACAAATAAACATGTTGGCCTAGAAGTACTAAGATACCAGCCAACCAGTGTCCTTGATGTGTGAAGCAACATACCTTACCATACTACTGATCCTGAATCAGTTGAAAGGAAGTCTAGATAGCCTTCTGAAGATAGCAACAAGTCTTTTTTATTTGGTTATGGTAATGGAAGTTTATATTGTAAAGTTATCTCTTAATTGTTTGCTTGTCCCTAGAACACAATTCTGTCTTGATAACAGTATATTAAAGTCATAAAACCACAAGTATTGGTTAGTATTTGTTTTAAACACACCCATACCTGCACAGGTGGGAGTTAAGTGATCGCGATGGTGGGCCACTTCCATACTAGAGAGCAAGAAGAGTAGTCTCTCTCTTTTATTGTATGTTTGTGTGTTTGTGTATGTGTATGCAACCAAGCGAGTCTGTGTTTTTTATTGTATGTATTTGTGTGTGCGTTCATGCATGTGTTGTGTGTGTGTTGTGTGTGTGCGTGCGTGCGTATGCCTGCGTGCGTGCATGTGGGTGCCTACGTATATTTGTTTGAATCATTTATGGTCGGGAGGTTGTTCCTGTTCCACATTTTCTGATCTGACGTTAATACAGGGACAGGAATATTTGACATCAGCAGCCGAGCATAACCTGATTTGTCCAACTCCCGGGGGCAGGGATGGATCCGGAAAGTTTTGTCTCCAGGATGATGACATCATGGCTCTAGACTACTGACGGCTTTGCTGGAACATCTACACACAAGTTGTTTGTTTGCCTCATTGTCCCCTTCTATGACGAGAGGCATGGACTCCAGCTGTAGAAATATATACATATGTTTTTGTAGACTTGAAATCATTTAGAAATCAATGCAACGTACGTGAAATGTATTGTGTTTATTTCAAATGGTCATGGGCTGATTGTATCTAAGGGTTGTTCACAATGAGTGCATGTGAGTGTGTGTGTTTGATTTACACACACAAACACTCCTCCTGCGTGCATGTGCAATGTGGAACTCCATAATTCAGTACGATTTCAGAATGTACTGTGGGTAGATTTTTAAGATTGGCCAACCCATGAATGTGCTTTTCCTGGATTTGTTTTGCCATCGAGAGATAAACTTGCAGACTAGTTGTGCTCTGAACTTTGAGTAATAAGCACCAGATCGGCTCAAAGAATCAAATTGTTCCTGTGTCTGTGACCGGAGCTGGAACAGCTATGCAATCGCAGCTTTATCTCTATTTATCCATTGGTGTTGCGGTTGAACTATGTGGTATTGGTACATTTAGCAAATGAGACTCCTAAACACACTTGTTCTTGCCCTGCTTTGATTCTTGGCTAAAACAATAACAACATTGTGGCATGGAATGGCAAAAAAATAAGAAATCCCTGCCCTGAATCATGGTCTCTCGCAGGACAGCACTTAATGACAATCCTGTGCTGTTTGTAAACACATTGACATCAGGGTTAACTCTATTAACCCTGCCGTCAAGGACAGCAGGGTTAATGGAAATGGGGATGAAAAAGAAAAACTTCAGCCACAAATATGTGTTTACAGCAGCAACGGTGTACAACCCTGGTGGGTTTGTTCACAATGGTGCAATTCTTTGTTAATGGCAGGGTTGAGCCTTTGATTTATCGTGTACAGTTCAGGCTTGCCAAAGGTCGTTCTTCAGAAAAAAACTAACTACCTTTGGAGTGAAATGCAATTATTATAGCCATGTGTCATTAGGCAGGTTCTGACTCATTCTGTATGCTTCCCTTGGAAGCTGAGAGATTCCTGGTTGTATTGTGGGGCTTCTGTCAGAAGATTTGAAGATGTGGGACAGATTGGCAAACTGGGATTTTAAGATTTCCTTATTTCAAGGGAATACATCAGCGATAAGAATGTTTGTAGAGAAGGTCTGTGGTCAACGGTGACGGTTGCACTTGATGAACCCACACGTATGAGACATCGATGTTGAAGGGTCGTGAGACCTTATCAGTCTGTTTGTATAGAATTCTGTCAGCAAGCCTTCAGAATTGGGATTCGAAAAAGAAAATGAGGCAGATGGACTGTATCCGGGGTCTCTTTGATAACTGTAATCGCATCCTGATGAACCTTTGGCCCTGCAAAAGAAGAGATTCATAATTGTGGGATTCACTATCATTAAAGTCATCTCTAATTGTCTAGTCTGTTCATGTGTTCTCTGGAATTTCCCATTCGGCTTCTACACAGTTCACCCTCTAAAAAGGCCAGTGATGATCTATAGAGAACACCGACTGAATTATTCCTTCTGGTTTTCTTTCAACGTTTATGAAAAAGATTGCATGTTCCTTTCCTGGAGTTTGGTGAAGTTACAGATAGTATCGTCCTGTTGCATGTTTCTCACGGCAAAACAACCCATCTAGAGCCCGGAAGAGCAGATGTAAACTGTTTGAATTGGCGGAGGGGGAGCGTGCTCCGTGCATGCACCATGCACTCCAACTATGATTCTGTGTCAGGTCGTGGTAGCGTTGTTTACAGCCGCACTGTGGAGGGAGGTCTGGGTGGGCCGCGAGGTCCAGCCCGATCTCACTCATGGTGTCATGTTGTTATGAGGATGATGAATAATATAATATAAGACAGTGTTACTTGTTTTTATGAAAACGTACGGCCTCATTTGTTAATAAGGAACATTCCTTTTGTCATGAGGGTCAGGGGTGCTCTGCCGTCGTAGATCAACTAAGGTCACCAAGTAGGCAGTGGGGCCAGTTGACCTCCACAGAAAATGAAAGTTTGTTTAAGCGTTCTCCAATTTAAAATTACATTTAGTTGTTTATTTTACTAAATCTAATTTGTTATTAAAATAAACTGTCAACATTTGGTCAACACTGAAATTGTATTCTGATCCAAAAGGTCAAAGATAAACAGTTTATCCCAAATTGGGTTTTTAATCAAAAATGATTGTCATCATAAGTTAAACACTTCTCATTACAGGAATTAATTCATTTACGAGCATGGTTGATATTAATGCCAGCACATGTGATCTGGAGGTGGTGAAAGTGGTTCAAGTTGGATGGAATGTCAGCCACTCATGGTGATCATTACCTTGGACAGCAACAGTTGGATGAACTGAGAGCACAGAGAAAGTTTTTTAAAACAGCTTGTGTCCAGTTTTACTACTCTGGTTATACAGCTGACCAGCTGTAGGTCAAAGAGAGTGCGTGTCTGGGAGAACAAACAGGAACTTTAGGAAATAAATGATAAATGACTCACTTGTGACTCATTTACTTGTGACTCAAGTTTTTTATTATTATAACTACATAAAATAAATTATAATAATAATAATAATAATAATAATAATAATAATAATAATAATAATAATAATAACAACAACTGTTTATATATTAGATTATATTCGGGTTTTGGCAAAGTGTGCATCAGACAAAATAAATGTAAGTAAACAACAATTAAAGTACGTAAAATGCTTAAATGCATGCATTTTATCACTATGATCACAGAATGCAATTTTTCTGTAAGTCTTTCTGGTGGCCAGAAGTCAATAGCTAAACATGCTGGATGAGGTCATCTCCCGTTGAGACATATTTGAATAATTTTCTGATGGACAATTCTATTGAGGAAGCAGACCTTTCTACTGGCTTAAGTGTTGATATTTGTAGACACACAGCAGACACGCACACACATGCACACATTGTGTTTGTATGTTTGATGTATGAAACATATGAAATCATGACATCATCATTATGATGTGATATAGGGCTTGGTCAAGTCCAGCTGTTACGTCACCGTGGCAACAGGAAGGTTCTGCTTTGCCTGTTTTGGTTCCTTGAGTAAACATTCCTTGCTGTAATGTTGAGAAGATTACAGCATACGTCACCATGGCGACAGGAAGGCCCTCACTGCATTCAGGCTGCTGCTCATTGTTAAATCCCCAATAGGATTACCCCATAAGCATCCATATACACCAACACCTCTTCTCATTTGCCAGTGATCAGCTCTATACAACTAAGGGTTCATACCTGTGATGCATGAATATACTAATTATAATAGGCCACATCTTTTGGGTTTTTCTAAAGCAATGAGAATTCATAGTTTAATTCACAATTCATTTCCAAGCCACATTATTACATTTGATATTCTGTCTGGAAGAACAATATGTACTTTAGACATTTGTATTTGCCTTAATGTAATGTAATGTAATGTAGCGCATATAGGGGCTTTCTCAACCTTTATCAATTTATTAACACTTTTAACTTTACAAAATAATTAGAAGCCTATCTGTGTTATTAAAGCTTTTGTAAACTGAAGACATTTAAAATACTGGAAAGGAAAATATACAAAAGGAAATCACATAGCTACCCAGTGAATCAGTTAATATATCCCATTTGTAATTGCCTGTGGGACTACCTTGTTGATAATTGTTTAGTATACAGGAACAGCCTAATATGGTCATGTCCGAAAGGATAACATGTCCTGGAAGCTATGAGAATGGATAAATGAGGTTTTATTAGTTTTCATGTAGGGCACATCCCTCCCCCACAACTTTAAACATGAACATGTAACCACTGTCACTGATGATCAATGGAGGATAATAGTTTCCTCTAGAGACAATGGCAATGTGCTGCATGTTGGCCATGTAGGCCTACGACATGCCCAGGAGCCTAACTAATAACATCCTAATAACATAACATAACGATTACTTTCAAAGTCGATTCATGTAACTGTCATATTTCTGTATATCGGTTAATCATTCTGTTTAGGAAAGGTCATAAATAATGGCAATAACTGCATGCCAGTGAATATTTTATCTGCTTGTCAAGCAGCCATGTACGTATTCATTTAATAATGATTTGAGAGCAAAAAGATTTTAAAAGCATTAAGCAAGAAATATTTGGTATTTATACTTTATGAATGATTAATCGATTATCAAAATTAGCTTAGATAAATGTTCTGTAGAGCGACTACTCGAGTAATCGTTGCAGCCCTATAACATAACTCAAGACTGTGTTCCCTCACACATACTCAAAAGCGCCACTATGTTGCCTGAAACAACACATTCCAGTAGATTGAGGAGAGAACATAATCATTGCTCAGATGTGTCAAAAAAGCCAATTAAAATTTAATGCATCAGTGCCGACCATGTACCCCGTCAGCAAACGGATAGGCCTGAATCTCAGACTAAGCATATATTTTCATAAATTGCAGATAAGCTCAGCACAGAACAAACGTCTTGGACCATCAACAGCTGCTGTGCATCCAGATGGATGACGCATTAATCAACCCCCCTTTCCCCCGCTGATATGTGGGACACCTCAAATAAACTAGGACTCGGATGACTGCCTCCAGCTGTGGGCGTCGTCCCCCCTCGCTAAAGTCCCTCTCCTTAAACTCACACAGGGCTTTTAAAACACTTCAGCGGATGGGCTGAGCGCGTAATGCTGGACATCCTCTTTACTTTGAGCAGTTCATTTTTTTTTTTTGCTATCCGACTTTACAGGTTGTGTTGGCTCACCTGTTTGGACGCCCGGTCAAACAATTAAAAAGGGATGTCTTTTCCCGTAGAGTGAACAGTGTTGACTGTGTAAATAATCGGCTGTTACCTTTTTGATTCACTGAATTTGAAAAATGTCCTTGTGAGTGCGGGAAAAGTGCTGACAGATGCTGTGCTGATGAGGTGAAACGGCAGCACGACATTTGGAGACGTGACGGGAAATTGGATGAAAGCCTTTCCGTGCTTCACTGCTTTCAGTTTAAAAGTAAGATGTTTGGCAGCTTCTTTAGAAAACAGGTTAAACAACAGCAGTGGAAAAGTCAGGGCCATATAAACCTTCACTCAAATTCAACTCTGTTCGCTTAATTTAATTCTATGCTCTGAACCAAATAATAAAAAAAAAAAATCGGTTCACAATCTGGGTATCACAGCCAACACGGTGCCTCAGGATTACAATGGGTCTTGTGACTTAACCATTCTGTGGTTGTATATTCATGGTGAGCTACATACCAGGGCCGTTTCCCAAGACCAGGCCATGAATACTGAATAGCTGGGACATAATGTGGAATGAACACATTATGTGCTCAACAAGCATTTTCATTTCCCCTCTCAACAGATGACTTATCTCACACACACAGTAGGCCTACCCTGAACAACACAGGCATTTTGTTTTGTTCGCTGTCAGAGCAAGGGCAATTCCAACAACATATGTTCTGTCCGAATGTGTCCATTTGTTTCTTTGTACGTTTTCTCACGTACACTCGTATGCATGTTCTTTTGAAACACTCCTTTTTTCCCCGCATTTCAGAGACTCACTTTGAGGGTACCAGGCTAAACTGAGATGAAGGATATAAACACAACTTTGGGACACTGTGCCGAATCATAACATCTCAAATCTTGTTACTAGGCTTGGGCGGTATGACGGTATTACGGTATACCAGGGTATTTAGAAATACAGACGGTATGATTTTCAATACCGTCAAAAATACAGATGCATTTCTTTCTATCAGTGTTGCGTCACACAATAATACTTAGCGGTGAAAATTGATTGATTGATAGGAATGCGGGTCGCGTGAACTGAAAGTGACCGAAACCGAAACCTAAGTGACAGCTCTCGCTAGCTCGCGCGGGCCATATTTCCCGCCCAATCTGACAACCCTAGCGGCAACGCTATACAGATGGGGTTGCCAGATTGGGCGGGAAATATGACCAAATCTGGCAACCCTGGCGGTGAATTGCGTCGCGTCTCCGACATCCCGACGCAGAAGTATGCGTCGGTATAACCCCGTTGATGAGTCATACCGTCATATACCGTATACCGCGGTGTGAAGTCAGAAAGGTATGACGGTATGAAAAAATGATGATACCGCCCAAGCCTACCTGTTACATAAAATCGCCTTAAGCAGCAGACAAAAGGCATGTTGATAATATCAAGAACAACAATTTATTATTTTCACAGAGACAATTCATCCAAATACAGCTCCGAACCCCTTGGCACCCCCTTGTTACCGACCCTCCCTAGCCCGCACCGCACCCTGCTCTACGCCTGCTGGGCTGCGGCTCTGGCGGCCAGCCTCTCCTGTCTCTCCAGCTCCGACTTCTCCCTCATCTCCTTCTCCCTGACGACCAGGTGCTTCTTCTCTTCGTCCCAGGCCTGGACCCGGCCCTCATAGGCCTCCAGGTCGACGCGCTCCGCGGCTGCCAGGGTGCGGGCAGCCATCACTGTCGCCAGGGCCTGGAGGGAGGAGGGCTCCACCTTGCCCTGGGTCTCCAGCTGGCTGCGGAGCTCCTGGAGGAGTCAGGGGGGAGAGACGGACGGGAGGTTGAGGACAGGAAGTTGAGGGATTACGCTGACGATCGTTGAACTGGACGGACGACGTGACTTAGTTAGAGTTTGTGTTGCCCGTGTACTTTATTGATGTTGAGGCTGACTGCGTTCTAACTGTGCGTTCTAAAAGCTTTTGCATTTCGGACTCACTCGAGTTGTGTGTGCGGACACGCTTTAATATTGTCTAACGTCATTACTCAATATGTTCACTAATGAAAATAGCATGTGTGCAAAGGCTTTATGAATGTACTTGAATAATTACACCGTCACAGCTGCAGTAAATCAGGGTGGTGCATGAAATACTTCAAGTATGATAACATAAAACGGCAAACAGTTTAATAGTTGTAACTGTATGTCAGAATGAACATATCCCCAAAATATGACTGGAATTCACAAAGAAGAAGCAGCAGCAAGAAGAATGGGCCGACATTAACTTGGCCAAAATACACAAAACCAACAAAAAAAAACTCCCACCTTGAACTTGCTGACGTAGTAGGGGAGTTTAGCGCGCTCCTCTTCGTCTTCCTCGTCAACAGCCATCTCCTGCTTGCCCTCCTCCTCCCCCACCTCTCCTCCAGACTCCTCTCCAGACGAGTCGGAGGCGGAGGCAGAGGATAGATCATGGAGCACCTCGCTCAAGCGGTCCAGCTGGGAGGCACACGGAGAGAGGAGGGAGAGTGAGAACAAGCAGAGAGACGTTAAGACGCTCAATCACCTCAGATCCCATTGAAGGGATCAGACTCAATGGAGGTTGATTTGTGAAGAGGCAATCATGGCCGTGGCTGATTTTACCCGCCGTCATTCACACAAAGAACCTTAAAACCACACATGGAATATGAACCATGAAGGGAAAGCGGAGGGGGCTGCAACACACATCACCCTCACACATACTACGCTTATTATCAGTTCTTCAACGTTCCCCTATTCGTTATTTTATGACGCCTCACCCGCCCTGAACATCGCCTTTCATTGACTTAATGTTCTCCATTTCCAGACTATAAATGTCATGCACCTTTGTCTGACTCATCACCAGCTCTTGCCGTAAAAACGTCATGCATTGCTTCTTGTGTGCTTGCTATATCAGCATGTACCATTTCTTGTGAGGGTATAATGTTAGCATATTTGGTATGCCAGGGAAGACAAAACGTGTGACAGCCAGTGTAAAACAGCCAATCACATTACATTACATTATGATGGAAAACAAATGGATGCCAATAGACATTGCTGTAAAAATGCTTTCAAGATCAAGTATTGAAAAAAATAATAAATGTGACTACTTCAAGGATGTAAGCAAATATATTGAATATTATTTAAAGTCTTTTTTGGTGTTCAAAAGCACATATTTTCCTGAACAATTACAAAATAACTAAAAAAGTTCAGGTTTCACAGAAAGGTTATCCGGGCAGAAAGGTTAACACACTGCATCATTGCAGTCAACCATGATGTCACCAATGCTTTCATTTGAGTGGCAATATTTCCGCTGTGTCTGGGTGCGTTATCCATTGTCTCTACATTACTGTGTGCCGTGGCTCTGCCACATGCAAGATGTTCCCTGTTTACGTTAATCCTGATGGACACTCAGTCGCACCCTGTGGCTCCTCCAAGATCTCATTAGACCAACTGGACAGGACGAACGCAATTAAAAAAAAGACTGCCTGCAGGGGTGCTTACGTGTGTGTGTGTGTGTGTGTGTGTGTGTGTGTGTGTGTGTGTGTGTGTGTGTGTGTGTGTGTGTGTGTGTGTGTGTGTG
>OMLJ01078096.1:0-13208 GCA_900302595.1 Gadiculus argenteus | reverse complement strand
AGAAAAAGTATATATAATTATTATTATTCTGAGTTGAGGTAACAGGATGATATCTATCCATCTATCTATCTATAAAGCAATTTGTGTGTGTGTGTGTGTGTGTGTGTGTGTGTGTGTATGTGTGTGTGTGTGTGTGTGTGTGTGTGTGTGTGTTGTGTGTGTGTGTGTGTGTGTGTGTGTGTGTGTGTGTGTGTGTGTGTGTGTGTGACGGGCATATCTCGCTGACGATTAGTCAGACTGACCTAAGATTTGGGATGTGGCTTGCGTATGGCATGAAGTTGTGCATCCAATGGGGGGTGGTAGGGTGGGCTACGGGCACTACACTAGTTGTTTATAATGTTGGACTCTCTGGATTCGGCCGTTTGTCTAGATAGCATGCTGTGAAATAATGTATTTAGGAACATAGCCTACCTCTTTGCGTGTGGAAACAGCCTAATTATTTATTCACAGAGAATGCCATTTATTTGAGAATCGACCATTGATGACTGAGCGGTTTACCTTTTGCTTTTGCCTTTGTTTCGTCTTGCCATGTGTTGGTCTGTGAATGAAAAGAAATGGATCACCGTCTACAGGCGACACAAACTGAACCACATCTTCAGGGAGATAAATAATGCAGGTGCTCAGGCAGGTTTAAGAGCAAGCTGGGACGGTCAAACACTCCCATTGTGGAGAAGAGTGAATAGGTGCGAAAGTGATTTAACCATCTCCAATGCTGACCAAAGGATGCCCCACAGGGTCAAATGAGATGTCTCTTCTCGGTGGGAATCAATACACACACTTTCCACCCTATCACAGTGAATGGCAATGGAACAGACCACCACCATGTAAAAATAATTCAAAACTAGGTAAATAAAACTAAATTACACCCATTCTGTAAACCAATGTTACATTTTGAATTGCATCATTACTAGTACAACCCTAGTAACCCAAATGCATCAAAGTTGTGACACATAGCACAATATTATTCTCACTGCAAGGCTATGTTTCACTTAAACGAGTATGGCACTTGCCTGACACTCACCTTGGCCCCTTTTAGCCGTGGTCGGAGGTCGCACCGTAGAAGACGACAACAATGACGGTGGTGGTGTATGTTCTCCAAGCTTGTGTAGCACCTCCTGGTTCAGACAGAGGTCGACGTGGTGATTGAAGACGGTGAGGTCATGGGTATTCTGGGGCACCTGACACACAGGGCAGATGAGGGTGGGACCTTCATGGCCCGGAGGTGCCTCTAGGCGGGGGGTCTGCGCTCCTGGGACATCGTGGTGGGACGAGGAGGCCCTCTGAGACGAATGCACCCTTCTGAAGCTGGGGCGGTCTATGAGGGGCTCTTCTCCGCTGCTCTGTTCCATAGTCCCTCGATCCCAGGTGTCCTCCGACCGAGTTACACAAGGACCATGAAAAGCGGCACACGCTGTCTTAAAATCATTGAGGTCGTCCTCTGGGTTTGACCCCTTCTGCCTCTCTTTGTCCTCGTCTTCCTCCTGGATCACCTCATCTACGGCTGTAAATCCCTTCGGACCTCCATCCCCGTCCGACTCAGAGTTCGTGTCTGTGGGCTGAGGTGGCTCACTGACGACCCCGCTGAGACACAGGTCTATGTGTCTGTTGAACACGTGGAGGTCCGTGGTCCTCACCTCCCCAAAGCACACGGGACAGGTAAGGGTCTCCGAGTGCGGGGCCGCGGAGCCGGAGGTGGAAGCGCCGGCCTCTGGAGGGGCCACACGGACACGTTCCACATGTGTGATGGATGAGTTTCCACTTGAACCGAGGAGACCTTGCGCTGACTCATGCATCTCTATCGCGGTGCCACTGCTCTTTGGATTGTCCGTTCCTGGCTGGGTAAACCCAGAGCAAACACTGCTCTGCCCTTTGTCTGGCTCGCTCGCACTCTTAACCTGGAGACTCAGCTTCTTGGCGTAGGCCCTCTGGAAGAAAGATTTTGGCTGGTTCTCACCGGCCGCTCCGACTTGTTGTGGCCCTGCCTGCCCTGCCGCCCATGGGAGCCCCTGTAGCATTGGGGTTTTCTGGGGCAGCTGCTCCAGTGGATGACTGTAAGCGGGGGGATCCGGCTCCATGGAGTGGTGAGAGATTGTCTCTTTCACCGCATTTGGAACGATACCCTGGGACGGGCCAGAGGAGCCCTGCTGGAGGAAGCCCACAATGCTTTTCTGCTGGGGCTTCTTGTCATCTGCACTCACAAAGGTGGAGATCCGAATGCCTGCACGCACAAAAGTTACATCAGGAGTCATCGGTCAAATAAAAACAAAGCAGCACTTGCAGTAATGTAATGCAGTTTATCTCTAAATGCATGCATCAACATTACACCCAGTCAATGCTGAGGCCAGATAAACTCCATTACCCATGAGCCTCAGCCGGAGGCGCTGAGGACTGACATTGTCAATCTCGGTTTTCAACAGATCCTTGGCGGCCGCAAAAATCTCCTCGGTCGTGGCGACGGCGCAGGGCAGCGTCCATGCTCGGGACTTCACCTCAAACTTAACATTCTTGAGCTTCAACGTTATCGTTTTACCCTGGAAGAAGATCCCAAAAAGAAATACAGTTGATGGATTAATTTTCTGCTTTAACAAATAAGGTATGCACCATTCCTCATAGCGTGTCAAAAGAACTGCAACGTTACACCCACTCAATAGTCAAAACACTGTATGGGCAATGACATTCAATGAATATAAATGGCAATCTGCATCATTCCGCCGGTTAATTTGTCAGAATGCACTTTGTAACTAATGGGTCACAATGTGTTTCCCTGGTAATGTGATCATCTCCCAGAGAGACATTTCGAAGGCTGATAGTAGTCCCCTGCAGTCTCCTTAATGGCCCTCCATTTCCTCCAGCGCTCAGGGCCCATCGGGGCTGCAGGCAGGGGGGTGATGGCCATGCCAAGCCACCCGGCCTCCCTTCCTTCAATCGATTGTGAGGGGAAACGATCAAGATGGAGTAACTGCATCACATTCAGCCTGAACTGCAAGCGCCATCACGTGCCACTGTGAGTGGCGCCGCTCAGTGAATTTCCCTCACTAAATATAACCATTTTAATTAATTCTGGATTGTGGAACTGCCCTTTTCTGGTTAGACAGCCATATTCTTTTCCCCTTAGGACATCTCCAGAGATGCAATCTCCCTGCACTTTCATCCTTTTCATTTCATTAGTCTTATAAATAAGGACTTTAAGAAAGTCTTAGTTTATAGTTATACAATTGAATTGGTTTTGCATGTCTAGCTGGTCTTCAAAAGTTAAGCATAGAAGCTTCCCCTTAAACAACTCTGAATGTAGGCCCGAGGCCATACGAATACGTGTGATGTCCCGTGTCACATGAGAGTCGTTCCCCACCCGGAGTCCTTCCTTCTTCAAGTCCGCTGCCAGGTCTTCACAGAGCTCCCTGCACAGAGACAGCTGCTCCTCCGCCACACTCATCTCCCTAAATGTTCTGCGCCAGACAGGGTGCCGGGGATAAAGAGTGCATTGAGACACAGAGAGAGAGACAAAGTGCATGATTAGGAGAGTGTTAGAACCATGACTCCTTGTTCTTTTGTTGTTGTTTTGTGAAATATACCTTTCGGTACTCATGCTTTTCCTTTCTCCATCCCTGTATCCAGGTTCACCAAAACACCACACAAAATGTTTAGTTAGAAACTTGGCAAATGTTAACAGGTGCCTATTACGAAATGTGTCTAGTCATCTGATGCATGCGTTTCTATGCTCTGTGGCATAGACTCTATGCCATAGACATAGTCTATGTGATTGGGTCGATGCCACAGAGGTGTGTCCAGAAGACCTAATACACTTTGTGCAGGAGTTCGGAGTTGTAATGAAAGCGGAGATCAATTGTAAAGCGTGTCACCTTTCCATGTGAGTGGAGCCTAGACCCAAGGAAATCCTCATGAAGTGATGCCACGCCGTCTCAGAAAACATCAGGGAGAGCAGAGCCATCTGCTGGCCAAGATGAGCACAGCTAGTGATGCCCAGACTGCTCAACATCTTCTCACTTACTTTCCCTATGCCACAAACCTGTGGAAATACCAAAAATATATATACTTTTAATATTGATACCCAACTCCTCACATGTGCACATAAAGACAAACCCCACAATATTCCCACCTTTACAATTGCATGAACAATTTTGGATTAGTGACTTAAATGTTGTAGTTTGAAAACCGGTTTCAGTATACTTTGCGGACTGGCAGGGTCTGGATGAAGTCCATGACTGCCTCTCTGTTGGAGGGGACTCTGTACTGGCCGTTGGGCTTGTTTTTGTCACTGCACACCTTGGCAATCATCATGTTTGGAGCAATGCCTGGAAGCGGAAAACCACAGTACTGAAAGCTCATGACTCATAACTCATAACATAATACTCTACATTCTAGGTACAGATAGTAAAATAGTAATAGTGTAATAGTAATAAATATGAACATGAATCTGATTGTTGCTACAACTCTGAAAGTGACATACACATACAGTGATCTTGGTGTTAATCTTCAGAGGGGTCCAAGAAGATAGTAGAAACAATTGAATTCAATTGAATTCAATTTGATATAGCCCTTAATCACGGTTACAGTCTCAAAGGGCTTAACGGGCCATATATTGATGTCATCCCCCCAACCCTAGCCCCCCAGAGGACAAGAAAAACTCCCTTAATTAGCAAGGAAAAACTATTGGGGAGGAACACAGAGATGGGGGTCCCTCCTTGCAGGGATGGTTGGGGGGGCAATGGAAGCCATAATGGACATACATAAACGCAAACATTTTAAATCAGAAACCATAGAAGACGGCACATCGGGCCTGAAGACACCCTTCACTTCACCTGCGCTGGCGGTCAGCGTGGTCTTCTGCTCGATGCGGAAGCGCATCTCTCTCACCGCCTCCTCCACGCACGTCCCAAACACCTCAGAGCCTCCACCAGACGCCACATTATCCCCAGAAGCAGGCAGGCTGGGCGTGCTGCTGGGGCTGTCCTCAAACAAAAGGGGGGAGAGGTTCTCCGTGCATGGCTCAGACTCCTGGGGAACTTTGCTTTGCAGTTCACCTTCATGTGCCGAGTAGGACGGGAACGAAGAACGAAGGAAGTCTGGAACACAGCACGGGGAAGCAGATATATATGAGATAGCCCACCTTCTTACATTACTACTACTGGTATTTGATTGATTAGAGAGATGAATAACACTTATGTAAAGCAGATCTGGTCAGTCGGCTACTTTGTCTAAATGTTTTCACAACACATTTCTGCATGCATTTAATGCATAAAATAAATGAATGTAAAGTTTAGATTATGTGGTTCACACACAAAAGGCTGCCGTGCATTAGTAGCGCATGTGTTGCTACTTAAATAGAGGGAAAATAATCCTCCTGTCCTGTAAACAAGCACTACCTGTCTCAGTGATGTCCGTGCGCAGGCAGTGTGTACGTAAGGATTCGGGCCAGCTAATCCTCTGTTCCAGGTGGTCTGTGAAATCCAGATAGGCTTCGTCCAAGCTCATGGGCATGAAATTAGGGTCATACTCTGCAAAGATTTCTCTGATCTAACAACAGTAAGATAAGGAGTGAGCTGTTTGTTATGACATGTCATAAGAGGCCAATAAGCACAGTGGCAAGTCAATTGTATCACAAGTATTGCAGTTTGGAGATATTCTCTTATACTATCTATTTTTACATTTTTAGTTTTTACATTTTGGGAAGAAAGTGTTTCATTATTTTTCCTTCAAGTATAGTTACAGTAGCGGTCAAGTTTTGTTATTCAGTGGGCATGTAATGCAATTTATAATCAGGATTTGGTTTGGAAAGTGTTTTAATTATATCTAACCAGAGTAATAATACGTTGTGCTCATAGACATATAATCATAGCCTGCCCTTCACAGTGGTCCTATTGGGTTGTTGATTTATATATATATAATAATATATAATAATATATATATAATATAATAATATAATATAATATAATAATATTATTTATTATTATATATTCCTGTTGGCAATAGGGTAACAGTATGGGGTGGTAGCGGTATTACATCTCACCTCATTGCTCACAGCTCTGTATTTATCGAAGTTGCATGGGACAATGACCAGATTGGGGCAGAGCTTTTTGGCGATGAAGCCTGGCATGGCAGCACGAACACCAAATTTCCTTGCATGGTAATTAGATGTTGACTGAAAAGAGGAAAGAACATGTTTGTTTTGGGGTGGTAAATATCAAATCTGCAACCCATGCACTGTAAACATCCCTGAAGGAGTTACCCTTCAGCAACATACATCTTAGCATTAACATTTGCACTTACAAGCATACTCATGGATCCAACAGCCATGGGTTTGTCCTTAAGATCCGGGCAATCCCTCATCTCCACAGCAGCATAGAATGCATCCATGTCCACGTGTACAATGAGACGGCTGAGATCTCGACTCATGTCCAGCTCATACACCATCCTCTCTACCTGGAGGATTAAAATAAAAAAAACACACGATGGACCAGTAACGATGACGTTACTGGTCCAATAAGGGACATGCTTGTGCATAGGTAGAGATGGTTCATCATGAGCTCAACATCTCTTCACCTGAGTGTGTGCCTTCTGCAGCTGCTGTTCGGTGATCTGAGCCCTCTGGAGCGTCATCTTATCAATGCGCTGGTTCACTTGCAGTTCTTTTTTAGCCTCATTCTCGTAGAACCTAGAGCCCTAGGGAAACATGGCACGGAGAGCCATACTTAAGAACATTCTAGAGTTGATGTTGAATAAACATGATTTAGGTTTCCATATCTACCTTTGAGGACTCAATGATGATCTTGTTGATTCTTTCCCGGTCGAGACCTTCCATCCCAGCCTTGTTGTCATTGAGGGCCATCCTGGAGAGGATGCCACCTCCATTTGCAGAGGTACTCTCCATGCTATGGCTGGAAGTCATTATATTAAATGTTATATTTAATATAATGGGGGGGGTGGACACATCAGGGATCATGTATTTATTACTGATTCTGATTAATGTGACCAGCATCAATGGCCATACTTCCATCTTATTGCTTTAATTGTAGATCCATATATCCATGTTTGTACACACTACACATTCACTGTACCTCTACATAAAATCCATAAACGATCATAAACTTTTACTTTCTAGCGATGTAACTATACTATCAAGTACAATCCGACATGTAAATATGCTAGCTAGATCAGACCCACCTTTTGAAACGTTCTCAATGGTTTTAAAGAGGTTCAACAGTGTTTATTTTACACTGTGTTGCAGAGTAGTCTTGCCGGCATTTCGGCAAACTGGGGAATTGTCGTCCATTCCGAGGGGTTCAAGGCAACCTCTTCTCCCACCATAAGTCACTGTCAAGTCCTTTCATTTTGACACAAAAGTATTTATATATGTTATTCAATGCTTTCAATGCTACATACAAACTGGACACCCCACGGCTGGAGGCTGGTGGAGGGGGCAGCACCGACTTCCTGACAACAACCTGACGCGCTCTTTACTGCCCTCTGTTGGTCAACACGAGCAACGGCACCGCCAGTGATGTGAAGCGGGATTACTGACAGCGATACAAGTTAACACATTCATTCCCAGACACACTCGAGAAGACAGAAAAAATGCTAAATGTTGGGATACTTGTGTGCACATATTTTATGCATCCAAGTTATACATCTTATGCTCCATTCGTGACTAGGGGACAAACATTTTAACACTTTATTTGAAAATGTATGTCTCTACAGATATGCAAATTAGTTATTAATTATAATAAGAAACTAAAGAATAATTACATAATGTAGTGCATATAGTCCATGTCAAGTAAATGGAACAATAAAAAACAACAACATTATTTCCATGGAACATTTATTTTTAAGTTGACGAATACGTTCAATGAAATAAAAAAGAGAAAACGTGTTGGTATAATAAAATATGCAATAGTAAAATATTAGAGAAAATAGTGAGCTATAAATGACAAGAAATCAAAAAACCTAAGAATAATATCAAATATTAAATTATACTTAAGAATATAAATATATAATATTATATAATCATATAAATATTTAATATATAATACAAAATAAATGCATATTTTGTATATTTTGTTACTGAATTGATGTTAAATATTCCGTTAGCGTTTCCGTTAGCTCCTCCCACTCGGTGAATGAAGCCAAGCTAGTCGGCTCACCGCTACTAGCGCTGCTAACCTCAGAGCTGCAGCACCGCGCAGTCGGTGCAGTGTGTCGTTCGTCAGTTGCGGGGTGAATCTAAAGATATAGCCTCAGGAGAATAAAAAACACGTCCGACGTCTCCTGTGCGGTGTGTATACTGAGGCTGAAACCGCTAACGTTGACGGAGCAACACTCGGGAAAGTGATTATTACTTACTGCGTCGTTTGACAGCTAACCCTAGCTAGCGCCGTTAGCGGTGGACCGGATCAAAACAAAGCACACAGGGACCGAGAAGTTGACTCATAACTGTCACTTACAGACTCACTGTCGAGATCGGTGTTGGGTGGATGTAGATTTCCGAGATCTAACCACATTGTGTCATTGCAATTGCTGCAACGTTTTGTTGAAAGGAGCTAGATTGACACAGCAACAGTGAGTATCAGCACATTTAACAGATTCGTGCTGATCCATCCTTCGCTGGTTAAAACTCCACATCCGAAGTTGCCTCCAACCTCCCCAACTCAATGTCTGAAAAGAGTTCATCGTCTGGATCAGATGAGGACGTGGACCCAGAATCCGGGCAGCCTGTGGAACACGGAGGAGTCCTCAGCAAGGTAAACTTGAATCCATTTGATGGACACTATTGTGATGGATGGCACCCGCTACTTAAACCCGCTTCCTGTAGGATCATTGCTCTGACAAATAACGTCGGCATTCTGTTTTGTTTTCTCTCGGTTTTCTCGGATCAGCAGTATCAATTCTGCTGACCAGAGTCTATAATACCTTTCTTGCTATATATTATACAGAGGATGTACACACAAGTGCATGGTCCTTTTATTCAGTTTCCCTTAATACACTTGTATGTTGTGGTTCCTTTTTTCAAATAGTGGACTAACTACATCCATGGATGGCAGGACAGATGGGTGGTGCTGAAAAACAACACCTTAAGTTATTACAAGTCAGAGGATGAACGGGAGTATGGCTGCAGGGGCTCCCTCTGCCTCAGCAAGGCCGTCATCACAGTAAGTGTCTGACATGGATAACGGTAGGCATGTGACTAGTCAGATGCATGGGAGGAAGTGAATGGTGTTCAGAATGTCATTACATATGAAGAAAGGTCCAGGCCTAAAGCCTTCATCAGGAACAGTGTATTTTTAATATTGGAACTGCTCTACCTGCTGCTTGTCACTAAATGTTTTAATATTGTCTACTTGTCTTGTCATGTATATTGTTATTACCTCGAGGGACCTCTGCAGTCCTTAAATCCCAAATATAGAAAGATAAATATTAACCAACATGAAACCATTGATAAGATCACCATTGGGATATAGAGAGCCCTTTACTTTAGCTGACCAGGAAATTCTTGTTTGAATCAAAATCACTCAGCAAAGTAAACAAGGACATTCTTGCAATAATGTAGTTATTACATAAGCTACTTCAAGTCTAGCTTCCTCTTGTCATGTAAGATCAAAACACACACTGGTTACTTTTGTTCAGTGCTTCTGGTTCTACCCAAAGGACAGTGTCGTCTCACGAAGGCCTCCTGTTGGGTCGATAATCTGAAATCCCACACCCTGGTTAAACATTGGCCATTCTCGTACAGCATGCCATAACTCAGTACAGAGGCCAGAGAAACCTTTTTTACTGTGATTTTGCAATGGTTTCTCACTCGCTTACTTCCCTAAAGGGAATCTTCTCTTTGGTTTTTGGAGGAACTATGATGACATTTTGCGCAGTCCTTAATGGATCCCCAGATCCATTAAGCATTTGATCATGGGTTGTACTCGTCACTGTGACCGAACTAAAGCGGTGCAACCTGTTTGATCTTGCTTATCATCAAGCTAGTAGGGTCTGAAACTAAAAGTCAGTGCTGCTTGAAGAGACAATGCCAATGCTATTAGAGCTGAGGAATGCAGGAACAAGCCTCTGCTTTTCTTCCTGCTCAACACTAGTCACTTACAAGTCCTACCTTGGGCACAGGTCCCTTGTTGAACTCTCAAGTCAGTGCAAGTCATCCGTCTAGACTGAGATTAAATTATCTACACTCCTATTTGTGCACACTTAATTAGCAATTTGACATTGTTGCTTTAATTATTAAAAACATTGGATGGATGAATCAGCAAAATCTGTAAGAAAGAGCGGAGCTATCAGAAAACAGAAGTCGCGCTGTTCAGATGATTTCCAGGTTTCTAAACAGCCACCTCTTTCTGTGTTGTCAGACGTTGCAGTTAGGAGTGCACAGGAGTCAGTGGCCCATGCAATGGAACACAGAGGTCTCCAGTTGTACTCTCTTAAAGAGACGACACTGGCAGAGACAGAGAGAGGATCACAAACTGCTTCGTAAAACACTTTTTTTTATTGGCTGTTTCCGATGCAGTCCTATACACTAGGGTGGTTTAGTAGCCTAGGCTTCTCTGAGAGAACCACGTAGCTAAAGTGCATCACACATCTTCTGTATTCTCTATAGGAAACTGTCTTAGATTGTTGGGAACTGATATAAACAATGTTTAAAGGATTGCAAACAAATGTCAGATTTGATCAAAAGAAAAGTAAAGAGCTGTTTGTGTGTTGCCAATGGCAACAAATAAGACAGTGGGTAATTTAGCAAAAATATATATACCACAAGGCTCTATCAGCTGCTGTTCAGCTTCTGTTGGGGAGGGACGAATCGGTGCCGTTGTACTTTACACCCTGATGATACAGAGTGCTACTTTGCGTGGTCAAATTCCACTTTCAGAGTGAACTGTAAGAATTCACCGTACACGTGAGGTCATAGATTCCTGAGTGGGATCTGGAAGAAGGGTCAGTGAGTGGCGGATAAAAAGAGTCGGGCGGGGGAGGGAAATAGTTTTCAGGGCTTGGCTCAGTTGCAGGAGGAAAAGTTACAGCGACCCCCGGTTCAGTCCAGCATACATGCGCCGTGCAACAATAACGCTACAGCGAAGGGCCATGACTCAAGCGTCCTGTTACTGCTCAACAGTAAACCCGGCTTATTTATCTCATGGGAACATTCACCTCTTTGTGTTATTTGTTGACCCGGTACTTTACAATTGAGTGTGAGGCAGGGGCGAATATGTTTGGGTCTGGAGACAGTTTTCAGTGGTTACGTCTGGAGGAGCATGGGCATCAGTTATCAATTACGCCTCTTGTTATTTGTGTGGGACAGAGACTGTGTCTGATAGAATCCATCTGTGTCAAGAATGTGTCACTGCGTTTAATAATGTTTACTCCATAGCGCTCTTTTCATATTGCTTTATTTTTCGTATGGATGTTGCTCTTACTTACCTCCACATTTTCTTAATTCTGAAAATGGGTGAGTACCACATTGTGTCATGTTATATTGTCATCCTATATAGAGTAGAGTTTCCTGAGTTCCATGAGCCCTGATATTAACAAAACCCGTTTTCTTCCTCCACACAGCCTCACGAGTTCGACGAGTGTCGTTTTGACATCAGCGTGAATGACAGTGTCTGGTATCTCCGAGCAGAGGACCCCGACCACAGACTCCACTGGATCGATTCCATTGAGTTGCACAAGGTGAGCAGATATTTACTTCCTGTGCACTGTTCATATCTGTCTTTCCTTGCATACTGGCGACATGATGCTTCCTTGTTTTGCCTGCAACCATTCTTTGTGTTCAGTATGGGTCTTGTGTACAATGTGGAAGTACATCGGATTTCAACAACCTTTTGAATCACACTCAACACTGGATATGGAGGTGTTGGAATCTAGTGCCACTGATGCTTTCTTTGTTCTTTCTTTGTTGCCTGTCCAAACAAATGCAATCTACATTTCCTGTCTCTGAAAAGGGCAAGTTTTTATCTTGTATTTGTCATCCTTTTTATCTCATTTTTACAGGGAGATACACTCTTTATGCTATGTCTGATAAGCCTGTTTGCATCGTCATGGCTCAGGTTGGACTCCTATAGGCCTGTCAAAGCACTGTAAGTCGGATATACTCTGTATAATAACCGGAGGGGCTGTACATGCAAACGTAAATGTCAGAATCCGCCCCATCAGAGTTTACCCGGCCAGGCCCCTTAGTATAAAATCTGGAGAATCTGAGAGCCAGAGAATTCCCAATGAGGCAGTGGGAATTCCTATGCCGTTTCTATCATGCGACGGCAGTAAAATCTGGAGCACAGAGTGTAGTTGTATCTTACTTTTCCCCTTTTGCCTGTATTTTGCATTCCAACCTTTTTCTGCTTTCCACTCACAGTTGATATTGCATATTTATATCACTACAAAAAGAGTAATCAGTGCGTAGTTTAAAGCCTCACCGTGATCTTCGATGTGTAAACAAAACACTACGACTTTCACTGCATACTTTTTGTGTCACCTTCTGCCCCCTACACGCTGTAGCCAGGCGACACACCTTGTGTTAAGTACATGGTGTATCTCCAATATGTGTGAACACATCTCATGCTGCTTATCTCCGGTTGGGTGTTACTGTTTGTATGTGTGAAAGGGCAACACCGGATTACCTCTGGACCTGATTCTCCAGAGTTTATCCCGAGTTCATGCGTGAAAGGCCTTACTAGTGTGGTGGAACCACAGAGGGTATCTGCTGTGTGTCAGATGGTAGGGTGTGGTCGGAGCCGTATTTAGGAATGTGACGAGGCCACAACCCATCGACATGGGAATGTAGGGAATCTAAGGAGTAGTGGGGGAGTGGGGGATCTGTGGTCATCTGATACCTAGCACTAGTGGTGCAATCTCCTCTCAGACGTGGATGTGAAGTTAGAGATGTCATGAAATTCCATTCATAATGTTTACTACGTAACATGATGTATCGCCAGAAGATTAGCTGAGGACGAGTTGTGGAATGAAGAAGAAAAAGAAACACAAGCCAGCTGTGTGTTGGGCCATTGCATGCCTGTATGATGGGGACTCTAAACATGTTAACATTGTTAGGAAAGTCATAAAAAAAGTTACAAATAATGTCTGAAGTTGTCTCCAAGTATGTAACATTATTATCTTTGGCATCAGTGGTGCAATCTTTATGGCCCATAGGAGAGGTGCTTCAGTGCAGTTAGTTTGTGTAGTGTTGTGTAAACTGGGTAGTT
>OMLJ01075435.1:0-10151 GCA_900302595.1 Gadiculus argenteus | reverse complement strand
CTAATAATTAAATCATATTATATATATAATATATCATATTCCACTGATTTTTCCAAGAAAATATTTTGCCCCTTCTTGTAAATACGTTGAACATTTTGACAGGCTTTATAATCTGCATTACAAATCAACGTCAAAACATTTGAAAGGTGTAGGGGTCTCGCAATAACAATTCAGCAAAATACGACACAAAACACACTTTAAAATATCCTCGCTTTCATTTCAATAAAAACAGTTTGCAGCACAATAAACAAAAAACACATGCAACTGTAACCGGGGCTGCACAACTACAGACACAGTTAACCTGCATAATATCGACTGCTTATCTTTCCCCTTCACGTTGTGAGTTCTCTTTTCCTTTTGGTGTTTTGGGCTTTGAGGTTGATATTGATACCTCATGCTCTCCTATTTCCGTCAGGGTGGGGTCCCCAGAGACCACGGGCCCTGGATGTGATCATGTGTTTTTCCTGTGTGATGTGTATCTGCAGGGGCTTTAGAACAACGGGTTCCGCACATTAAAAAGCAAGGAGGGAAATTGTCATTAGTGGCCCTTGGCTGACTTACAAAGCTAATCGCTCACTAACAGTGTTTTCAAACCTCATTGGAAGTGACCGCTTTTCTCTAAGAATTTTCCCCCAATTTGTTGGCTAATTGCTCGTGTTCAGTGTTCTATATGCGGGTTGTCGCTGTGCAATAGAGCACTGCGTTTATTCCGGATCAAACGCTGCGTCCGTTAAGACAGGAACCTCCGTCACAATGCCCTGTATTGAGCGGTTTATGCAACTAATCCGCATCAATCATTTTGTCACACACAGATGACTCCGACATACTTTCTGAATTAAACACTTTGGTTTGGCTTTGGCACAATTCAAAACGTCCTCTCGCTGCTCGGAGGCACACATGTGCTTTGAGTTGTAAAGTGGAATACGACTGTCAGGGGCGTAAACACAACAAAGACAAGAACCCAGAATGAAGGGGAGCGGACTTTTAGCAAACATAACAACTGTTTAGGTTGGCCTCTGAACGCTGCGGATCAGGTGTTCCTGACACACACATCCAAGATTCAAGATTCAAGATGTTTTTATTGTCATATGCACAACAATGACAGAGCAGTCGCTGGCAATGAAATTCTTAAGTCTTGGGCTCCTCCAATAGTGCAATAAAGACTTAAATATATAAATAGAAATAAAAGTAAGTAGAACAACAATAACAGTAATAATAATAATAAAGTGTGGAGGTAAAATGTAATGTGATATAAATATATAATATGTATAATATAAATCTAGGTATAAATATAAAATGTAACTGAAATGTAGGGAGATGTAAACATGTTTTTCCATAAAGTGTCGAGTGGCAGTAGTGGTGAGCTATGTAGCTCAGGAGTTCAACAGTAGCTAGTAACAGGTGGATCACAGACTTCCTTTCTGACAGGAAGCAGCACGTGAAGCTGGGGAAAAATGTCTCAGACTCACAGACCATCAGCACCTGCCTCCATCACCCTCTGTGACTCCACAATCGACGCAGTGGAGTCTTTTCGCTTCCCGGGAACTACCATCTCCCAGGACCTCATCAAGAAAGCCCAGCAGAGGATGTACTTCCTGCGGCAGCTGAAGAAAATAAACCTGCCAAAGACAATGATGGCGCACTTCTACACTGCCATCATCAAGTCCATCCTCACCTCTTCTATCACCATCTGGTTCGCTGCTGCCACTACCAAGGACAAGGGCAGACTGCAGCGTATCATTTGATCTGCTGAGAAAGTGATCAGCTGCAATCTTCCATCCCTCCAGGACCTGTACAACTCTAGGACCATAAAGCGTGAAAGTAAGATTATGGCTGACCCCTCCCACCCCGGTTACAGACTCTTTGAGACACTCACCGCTGGCAGGAGGCTGCGGTCCATCAGGACCGAAAGCTCTCACCACAAAAACAGTTTCTTCCAATCCACTATTAGCCTTATCAACAAGTTCTGGAGCCCCCTCTGACACTGACTCTCTCCCTCTCCCCATCCAGATCGACATGCTACATTAACGTAGCATCTTCAGACTTTCTGCATAACATTAACAGTCTTTATTTATTTGTGACCACTTCAGCCTGTTGTATATCTGCACATTTATAGAATTCTGTGAATACATTGTAAACTCTCACTGTTACATGTCATATACTTGCGCCTCAGTTTGCACTACAGCTCCTTCGTTGTAGAAGATTTTGTATATATGTTTATATTGTTTAGATTTTAATACTTGTTTTTTTATCTTCCTATATTTTTTACTTAATGTTTATTCTGCACTAACTACACCAAGTCAAATTGTGCAAACCTACTTGGCAATAAACTTCTGATTGAACTGATGAGTCTGAAGCCTATTAAACCCTTAGTTGTGAGGATCAACCTGGTACAACTAAACATTACCTATACACAAAAATCCATAGAAAACTAGCTCAGCCTTGATCAATGGAACAGAGCACTAATTGGTGGGCAAGTTTTAGTTCTACAGTATGATTTTGCTGAGTTCAACCTCTCTAGTTAACATCTGTAAACAATGACAACCTCAGTAATATGAGAAATTGATTTATTTTAAAAGGGATAAAATGGGCGTTTATTAAACGAGTGGCTGACATGCTCAGCAGCTTGAACTTCTGCTCGAATTTCTCTTGTTTTACATTCACCTTTTCAAGGGTTCTTATTGAAATTGTGTCAGCAACTAGAGGAAAATAAATGAAATGTTAGATCACAATTTCTTTCAATGAAAAACACTTTATTATAATGAGACTTTGAATCTTTATAAAACGTTCTATAAAAGTTTAACATAACACATATGCATAGAATTCAAGTGCAAAAAAGGTTCAGAGTAAAATAATTGCTGATATAATAAAAGAGCACAATAGTCAGTCAATAACAACAACAAAAATTGGGCAATAACTACTAGTATTGCTAGTACTGCTCAAAACAAACGTAAAAAAAAAGGGGCTCTACGTGACCTGCTTATTTTTAAGCCCCCTGTTCCTCACAAAATCCCTGATATTTTGAACAGTTCTACGCTGCAAAACAGGATCCTCTGCAAGCCTGCACTGCTCACACTCCAGTTTGGATGCAAGGTGTCCTTTAGAAATATGAGTTCCGAAGTATTTTGTGACTGCTTTGACTTCACTTTCACGCCATGGCTTTTTGACGTTCTATAAAAGCTTAACATAACATGTATGCATAGAATTCAAGTGCAAAAAAGGTTCAGAGTAAAATAATTAATATAATAAAAGAGCACAATATTAGTCAGTCAATAACAACAACAAAAATTGGGCAATATCTACTAGTATTTCTAGTACTGCTCAAAAGTACTGCTCAAAACATAAACGTAAAAAAAAAAGAAAAAAAAAAGGGCTCTATGCGACCTGCTTATTTTTAAGCCCCCTGTTCCTCACAAAATCCCTGATATTTTGAACAGTTCTATGCTGCAAAACAGGATCCTCTGCAAGCCTGCACTGCTCACACTCCAGTTTGGATGCAAGCTGTCCCTTAGAAATATGAGTTCTGAAGTATTTTGTGACTGCTTTGACTTCACTTTCACTCCATGGCTTTTTCACATATCTTCTTGACACTGCCAATCACAAGAACATATTTTTCTTGCTTAGATTGTGAAGATATCCAATACAGCTAAATAGTTGACTTTGTTTTTATGTTCTATACAAATGTAATGTTCACCACTGTAATAGAATAAAGTGTTATTCAATTACAGTGGTATATGAAGACAGCTGACCGACACGAATGGACGACTCAAAAGACACAACTAAAATCTAAACTGAACAAACACCATCAACGCAACACAACCAGCATGCCTTGGGAAACCACACAGATAGGGTCTTTCCAGAGGATATAAGATGAAGTATATTAAACCTAATTCAATTTAGTTTAATTAATTTCTTGGGTCATCACCTCAACTGTGCTACTGCACTGTTGTAAATGTAGGAAAAGCAGCTTTTACCTTGGGAGCTGGTGACCTCCTGGGTTTTCAACAGTTTTGTTTTTCCTGCAGAAAACAAGAAATGCTCTTTTGAGAATAGCTTGTACACACTACAAACCATTTGTGGAAAAGTTGTTTAATTTTCAAAGCCAAATTATAATATTTACAGTATACAGACTGAATAAGCTGTATCTTACGAGAAGTAGACACTATAAGATAAAAAATCATTGTGGAAGTGAACAGCCAGTCCCTCTGTATGGTGCTATGTGTTTTGCAACATGCTTACAAGTGTCAAAAAGAACAAACTATAAAAGATCGCTCACTTAGCTAACAGAGTAAATGGTCTTCTTCACAGTATCCCCAAAGTTACAACACATAAAAGACAATATTCATTTACATAGGCTGATAAGACTCTAGCCCTGGAGGAGCTGTAGATGTGTATAAATGGAACTCTCACCTGAGGCTGCATTTATTGTTTTGGGAGACTTCAGAGCCAACATGAAAAAGGTTCTCCCAAAAATACAACCAACACATCACTTTTCCCACTGGGGGTGAGCAGACTCTGGATTACTGCTACACCTGATTCAGAGACAGCTACAAACCCCTACCCATCCTATCTTGAAAATCAGACCACTGCAACATCAATGAATATCCACATATGTAGCCTACTACAGACTCTAAGTGCACTGGTGATGTGGTCCCTACAGCTCCTATCTGCACCTACCCAAACCAGAAACCCTGGATCAGTTAGGAGATTTGTGCTAAGTTTAAGGCACGAACAACGAGATATACAGGGACAAAGTGGAGTCGGACTACAACAGCTCTGACTCCATGTGGAGCGGACTATGGTGCATCAGACTACAAAAGGAGAAATAGAGACATTGGTCAGCACACCGCATTGCTCCTGGATGAACTCAACACATTCTATGCTAACCAGCTGGTGTTAGATCAACAACCTCTCTCTGAACATCAGCAAAACTAAAGAGATGATCGTGGACAGGAGACAGCATGGTGACAGACACCTGCATATAACAAATAAACCTGAAATTCGATAAGACCTTTATCCCCCGTTATACCTACCTACATCCTCAACATGACCCCCACCCTAAAATCACACATTATACCTTTAGAACTCTTAAGACTCATCCTGGGTCAATGACAACTTTTTTTCTTTTTACTAAAACTCTGAACACAAAGACAGTTAGGCTTTGCTCAGAGTGCAGACAAATCAGATATGTTTATCAAATCCTATCTTTAGGACTGACATATCAAGAACAGTAATGGCAGCTTGACACCAACGGCATGTGCACTACAGTTGATGTTTTGACAATCTGAAACCTACACCACAAAAAAAGATTTGCTGTTCAAATCTTAGTCTCTACAGGTTTTAAGTAGCATCAACATAACTTTTAATGTTACACTACCTAAAAAGAAAATCAATCCATGGCAGCAGCATAATAATAATAATAATAATGATGATAATAATATTTACCTTTGCGGTTGCTGGCCTCCTCCTGGGCTGAATGCATACGTTTTCTTTTTCCTGGTGAAGAAGAACAAATGTTGAAATCGATTCCTCAAAATTTCTGAGCATCAGGAATCTGAACTTTTATTTTGAAAAGCTATGCAATAATGTAACTTTTATTTTGAATCATATACATTGTAGAGGCACATTTTATCACTCAATGTCTAAAACTAAAACATCTAAAAATAAATTTAAGTATCTCCAGTGATACAATTATATCCAAAAAACATAAAATAACACAAATCTTTTCATCTTTGACAACAAAACCAATTAACCATGATACCCAAAGTGATATTGATAAGTAGATGGCTGTGTGCATAGGCCTTCAAATTAAGCCAAAGCACATGACATTCAGGCCCTACCTGAAACTAAGACTGACAGTAGTACAACATTTGAAGTACAAAATAAAAGTTATGAATGACTGGAGACCTACCATTAGAGCCGGTGACCTCACTCTGATTTTTCAGCTGATTCGTTTTTTCTACAGAAACAAAAAATACCTTTTGTAAGAATAAAACTCCAAACCAATTCTTTAGTAGTACCTCCAATGAAATAAAAATAAAGAAAAATCTGTGGTATTCCCACACATTACCTTCTGAGCTGGTGATCTCCTCAGGATTCTCCATCCCTACATTTTCAAGAGAAAGCAAAACAGGCCTGTGTCATCAATCAAAGTAATGATGACAAAAGTAATGGAGTCTAAATGTTTTCAGGATGTGATTTTAGTTTTGCGATTTAAGCATGATCCTGACATGCATATTTGTTCAGATAAGATAAGATTGACTTTATTGATTCCACACTGCAGACATTCACTTGTTACACCGGTTCACAATATACAAGGTGGATAATAAAATACTCATAAATAAATAAATAGGGTCATCCTGGTGGCTCTGCTATACATACATACAGTATCTGTCAAATTTTGGACATCAGGGATACCATAACTACTACTACAACTTAATTGAGTAGTGCTTGCCATAATATGAATTATTACAGCAGTTAAGTTATCTTCACTTTTGAAAAGGCACATTTATTAATTGAAAGCTTTACAGATGACCTTTTGACTCAATTTTTTTAAGCTGCAGCCAAGTCAGATTCCCCATTTGCAATTTGTGAATCAAGTTGTAAGTTACGCTACTTGACAATTGCTAAAGAAATGACACAATGCATAAGATTTCAGCACCACTCCACACACAGCCATGTTTTCTAATGCAGACAGACTGACAACAGGAAACTGACAGCAGAGAGACAGACAGAACACAGACAGACAGAGAGACAGGGCACAGACAGAGAGAGACAGACAGACATACAGACAGGACACAGACAAGACACAGACAGCAGAGAGACAGACAGGATACAGACAGAGACACAGCAGAGACACAGGCAGACAGACAGACAGGGCACAGACAGCAGACACAGACAGACCTTTACAAAGATAAATTGGAGTTTTCATCAAGAGGTCAATTAACTACATTCATTATTGAGGCTGTGGTTCATAGAAGCATTGAACTCTTACAATATATTGAGATGTAGCTCCCTTTTATATAAAGCAATAATAAAGCCACAAATGTGGAATTCACATAGAATGTGTACTCCAATGTTAGACACTGAACCCTTCACTGCATTTTCGAAGAATACATATGTTACATACCCTGCAGTCCAAGGACAGGTTCTGCCACTTCATCTCCATCATCTTCCCCATCATCGTCACTGTCTCCATCATTGTCCTCATCATCTTCAGCATCTCCATCAATCGGTTCCAGTTCATCTAAAGAAAAGCATGTTGATGAACACATAATTTTCATACATTGTATTATTTACTAATTAATAATAATATCATAATACTACTATCATCTTTCACAAAGTGTTCTCTATAAAATTCTCCATTCCAGACTTGTTATTGAATTTCTTGTTCCTTTAATGTATTGTACTACCTGTAATGCATGATGTAACTGTAACAAGCTATTAAAAATAAAGATAAAAAATAAAAAGTACTCGCCTTCAATCTCAATCTCATCAAGAGATTTTCCTTGGAATTTCGTTAGAGATCCCTTCTCCATGGCAAGCAAAAGCTTTGAGATTTTCGCCATTTCAATTGTTGCCTCTGGGAGTCTATAGAAGTCTCTGTGGACTCGAATATCATGCCCTAAAAAATTTGCCAGTTGGTCCAGCTCATTGTTCTTCAAGTTGAGAATCTGGGAGAGTGTCGCTACATGCTTACGAAGATGCGTTGACCTTAGATATTCTGGATTCTTTGCTCCACATTGACTGGCAAACATCCTGATACAGTCCTGCCCCCTGTAGAAGCTTGTGGAGGGACACTGTGACCTTCCAAATAGGAAGGGGTTGTCATTGTGCACATTGCATGCATCTCTTTTATTTGCAAGAAGTGTTGCTGCAGTGACAACCTCAGGGTTCATCAAAAGAGCAACTTTTCTCCCTCTTTTTCCCATTATTTCTACCCTGCTGAAGTGCCTGGTCAGTTTTCGTTCAAATGGTGTGAGACCAACAGCTATGTCCTCATGGAGCTCAGTCTTGTCTCTTTTCTTGAAAGACTCCAGTTTCATTTTCGACACTTCTCCTGCACGACGTCTGTTGAATATAATTATTTGCGCAAGAGTTACCCTGGCAAGTTCGGCATATGCCTGTGGAGACTCATTCTCTGTTAAATTTTTTACAGCGTCAGCAGATTTTTGTTCCAGGTACTGGTGGAACCGCTGCACGTCCTGAGTAAATGGTATTGTTGACGGTTTGTTGAACTTTGCTTTGTTCAAAGTTGCAAGAGCGGTGTGTGAGACAAGCTCAGTCCATTCTTTTGTACAGAGAGCTTGGAATCGTTCAGCTGCGCTGATCATTTTGTCATCTTCTGCTGCAATACCCCTGCAGATCATAATATCCCCAATCTTTTTTAGGGAATGCCCTAATTTCAAAGCAAGACTCGGAGTGTGATATGAATGCGTGTCTTCATGAAAGCCTGCAACATCTCGCACAGCCTCAATGACTTTATAAAAATGGTTTGGTTTTGCAGCATCTTCAAAACTAAAAATTGAATGATTTTTTCTCAGGCTCAACAAGAGCCTCCCCATTTCTCGAACCTTCTGTCGTATATATTCATTTTTTGTTGGATCGTTGCCGTGTTTATTGTAAAAAGACTGACCGAGTTGCAGTATGAGAAAATCGTTCCGGACAACAGATGCAATGTCGTCCTGTTTCATGTTCCCAAGGACCTTCCAGAAACCAGGAGAGATAGCTTTGGAAGATGTTGCCTCTGCAACATCAACCAGTGCAAGAACTTTGCTCTGACCAGTTGCTTCGGTGTCTGTTGCAGTTTTTGAAGGGCATCTACGCATGTGGCGCCACAGTTCTTTACGTACAAACATACCTTTGCAATACAAACAATGAACATACATTTTTTTGTTTAGTGGCTGTTTTTTTCCCGGTCTTCTTTTTACTTTCAGAGGTCCACTCTGATTCTCCATAACCGTTTGGTTGTGTTGGTAATTCCCTCGGTTACGGAGCTTTTCGAGCAATCTCTTTCTCTCTTTTGAATGTGGAGGAAACATGAATGCCTCAGCAATAGCTGGTTCTACTTTTTCATGTTTTTTAAGGTGCCGTGCAATCTTAGACTGAGGGATATTGCAGACATAACAGTAATTTTTGTTGGTGGAAATGTCTTTGGGGTTTGGGTTTACAGTGTCTGATGTGCTCTTGGAAGCAGCCCCGTCTCCATCTTCAGCACAGTCTATGTGTTGTGCAACACTCTCTGTACTGTCCTTATACCTTGAGGAAGTTGAGGAAGTTGATGCAGTGAGTTGATGAGGTGTATAATCATCGTCAGTGCTGGATCCATCACTGATTTCTGCTTTATGAGGTGCATAGTCTTTATCAGATGTGGATCCATCACTATCTGATGAAGTCTCTGCAATGACGTCTGGAGTTTCCAGACAGGAACGTTCAATGTCCTTTAGCCAAGAAAATGAAAAAAGAAAAAAAATTAAAAAAAGAAAAATTCGAAACTCATTTCCAAGTGAGCCAGTGTGTTATTTATCATTGGAGACCGTTTGCAACACTTTTCATTCAGTCCTTCTAGTTGCAGAAATTGCTGATGCTAAGTTAGCGCAAGTCAAGGGTATCTGCTAGCCTGCCAATAAAAACAGTTTTACCCATTCCATAGTACACCCGAGTCAAACCAATTATAATGCCCGAATATCGGTGTAAATGTCTGTGTTGATAGAATAATATTAGAAATAAAACTATCCTTGTATCGCAATGATCACATTAGATTTTGGGGGACTACTTTCTGGTAAAGGTAAACAGAGAAGCACACTCCAGGTTAATATCAGTCCGCCGCTGCCATAGCCTGCTTCCAAATACAGGGATTATAAACTAAATGTAATGCAATGGTAAGTTTATTTCTAACATTATTCTATCAACACAGACATTTACATAGACAGTCTGGCGTTATAATTGGTTTGCCTTGGGTGTACTGTGGAGTGGGTAAAACTGTTTTTATTGGCAGGCTAGCAGATCCCCTCGACTTGCGCTAGCCTAGCACAAGCGTTTTCTGCAACTAGAAGGACTAAATGAAAGTGTTGAAAACGGTCTCCAATGATAAATAACACACTGGCTCACTTGGAAATGAGGTCCAAATATGTCCCGAACTACCCCTTTAG
>OMLJ01075193.1:1736-24506 GCA_900302595.1 Gadiculus argenteus | reverse complement strand
ACGTGTGGTGGACCTCGTGGAACATGAGCTCGCGAGGGATGCGGGTCTCAGCACCGTGCATTGAGCAGGCGCGGCGCTCGAAGGCCGACACCATCTGCTTCACCACCTCGTCGAAGAACACGTGGGCCAGCTGAGAGTGGAGCAGCGAGCGGAACTCAAAGGAGATCTGGGAGGAGGGGGGGGGAAGTTAGTATGTATCACCATCAGGGTGAGCCAAAAAAAATAAGATTCCTTTATTATAGTTCCTTTATTTTAGCAGAAGCACATTTATGCTACCGTCCTACAGGGGGCGCTATAGTGTGTTTGCCCAGAGTCAATTCACATCAACTGAAGTTTTGTTTTGTTCTGCCAGGTTCATTTAAAAAACAGAAGCACAAAAGATAAACTTACACAAAGAATATATTGAGAAAGCCATATTTACAGAATCGCAATACATATCGGCACTCAAAAGAACGTTGTAATAACAGTTGTAATACAACAGAACAGTGATGTCGCTACTTACGCCAAAGTCAACGGTGCAAGTGCGTGGGTACCCAGGGAGGCCGGGACTGAAGCGCCACACTGTTTCCAAGTGGTTGAACAGCTTACCATCTGAACAGGAGGCCTGGGGAGCAACCAACCGTAGAAATGAAGTTGAATACAGGTCAATTTGACCACTTGTCATAAAACTACAAAATAATCCTGGTTGAAATTTAATTGCAACCCTGTTTCGGCAGGGTTAGGAACAAGATCATGGGATATAGGAGAAGATGCTGATGTTCAGCGTTATCACAAAGTAAAAGCTGTTGAAGCTATGGTAGGCCATTTTTCAATCAATCAATGATCTGCTCTGACAAAATAAAGCAAAGCAATCTGGTATCTGTGGCTGCTACAGATCCAGACTGGATGGCCAGCTACCTACCTACCTACCTACCCAGCCACCTATGCACACTCTGCCCGTGGACTTATTGCACATGACCAAAGTCTATAACAAGACTAGGCAGAGCTATTTGCTAAAGCTAGCAAGCTAGTGACATGTTTAAGGGGAGTGGCTTTGGAGGGAGCCCTGAAGGGAAGGATTATATTTTTCAGTTGGATACTTTCAAAATCCAGTTTACTCTGAATTCTCCAAAAGCCATACCCTAGCTTGTACTACACAGCTTGTACTACCCACCACCTCCTGGTAGCTTCGACCTTGGAACAAATAGTTCTGGCTCAAGAATATTAAGAGGTGGTTAGAGGACTAGCTCCAGGAAACTATGATTATATAACTTTGTATTGTTTTCCAGTTAATACATTTGGAATGGTTGCCAAGAAATGTGTTTGAATAACTATAAACAACATAGTTTGATAGTAGGGCGCAGATTAGTACAACATAAACAAATGAAAAATGGTGACCATCAGAACTTTCGACTCAACCAACAGCACAGCACAGACTCTGCGCTCATCGGTTGAGCAGTTGACCCTCACCTTGACCAGATGGGGGCGCACAGAGGTGACCAACGAGGTGTAGTTCTCCACCACAGGCGGGAAACCCACCGTCAGCTTGGCCTTGCAGAAGCCCGCTCGCTTGAACACCACGTCAGACCTCTTGCACCAGGGCACAAAGTGGCGGTAGTCCTCTACCCCGGCCACCACGCCGTACATCTCCTGCATGGAAAACCTGGTGGTGGGGTCGGCGGCATGTTTAATTACACCTCACAGCGGCCAAAGACACTTTAGTGTCTTTTAATAGGCACGGATGTCATGGAAAGGTGTCCTGTACAAAGACCATCACCGGGTCCTATCTGCATTAAAGGGATAGTTTGGAATTTTGGACATCCGACCTCATTTCCAAGTGAGCCGGTGTGTTATTTATCATTGGAGACTGTATTCAAAACGTTTCATTCAGTCCTTCTAGTGGCAAAGATCGCTGGTGCTAGGCTAGCGCAAGTCGATGGGAACTGCTAGCCTGAATGAAACGTTTTCAAAACGGTCTTCAATGATAAATAACACACTGGCTCATTTGGAAGGTCTGATGTCCAAAATTCCGAACTATCCCTTTAAGTGGGTTGTTGAGTTAAAGGTATGCGGGAAGAATACCATTAGAAAGATGGAGAGAGAAACTGGATTAGGGGGAAAGAGCCTGGGAAGAATGGCCACGATGGAGGAATCATTCAAGATTACCTCCCTGACTTGTGTTGCATAACTTTCAGTCTCATGCTTTGGGAACTGAGCTGGGTCTCCCTGGTGCTATTTATAAAGCCAGATTTAGGGAATATGACCTTTCCTGAGACACACAGCAGCACGACGTACGTCATAGATGCCCAGTGTTTCCCCACACATAGACCATTGCGTGGCGCTGCGCCACACAATAAAACCAAGCGCCGCAAATTGAATGATTGATAGGAATGCGGTCACGTGAACCGAGAGTAGTGTTGCCAACCGTCCCGTAAAATACGGGATCGTTCCGTATTTGGCAACTAAAAGACCTGTCCCGTAATGAACTGATACGGGACGCACTTTGTTCCGTATTTTGGGGTCGTGGAATAATGACAGCTTGTTATGGTGATTCTCAGTCACTCGCTCACTTGTGGACTGCGTGCGTGCCTCGCATGGCCACACACACAAGCAATAAGAAGCAAGACAGTGTACCTGGTGTCTGGGCTCGCTCATTGGTCAGCCCAGCACATACCGGCCAAACAGTCTGCCCCCATTATTTCCGACGGACACACCCACACCGGTGGCGCCTTGACGCGCGCGGCCGCCCCGCTAAAATAAGCTAAGCTAAGCTTCTCGCCACAGCTCTATTCCCTCGCACGGCAAAAGGCGCTTTTTTTAAGTAGTTTTGTACATCCCGTCTTGATACAAGGTCCTGTACATATGGAGATTGTTGATGCGGTAGATTAATAATTCCCCAATGCAAAAAGAAGGAGCAATGACGTAAATAAATGTAAATAAAAGTACTAAACCGTAAACAAAGTGCCCGACAGTACATGAAGTAACTACGAATTAATCACTGTGAGCACACACAGAGGATCAGGGGCATCAAGTCTCACGAGCGAGTCAAGAACGAGGGGATTGACATGACCATATATGGCTTATAGTGATATTTATTTACCGTATTTATTTATTCATTTATGCGGTATATTAAGTGCTCTGGTGGCTTTCTAATGAGCTTAACAGTCTCATCTGTATATTTTTTGCATTCAATTAGATATTTAAAAACGTTGGTTCTAATAATTATATTATATCTATTGGAGGCCGGCCTTTATTTGACTCCGCCCACAGCGAGACCCGGCCAATGGACTGGACTGCATTTTTTCATGCAGTTTATATGCAATTTTATGGCCAATGTTAGAGCAGCCATAATGTTAGAGCACCAATGTTAGAGCATTGGTGCTCTAACATTGCCCGATCATGTTTGTCCCCCGCCGACAAACATGATCGGGGGCGAAAAATGAAAAGAGACGCCCCCCCCGTCGACAAATTTAAATGAGGGCCTAAAAGTTATTGGGGGCACCACACATTGCCACCTGGTCTGTGGGAAACACTGGATGCCAATATATGGAATGCCAGAATGCTTTTCATTCATGCACTAAATGATTAAGTTTGCATTTAGAATAAGGATACAATTTAGAATAGGAAAGACTAAACCCGGTATATGGAATCTCTGGGATACTACCAGTACAATTATAATATTAGGAGATATCGCTCCAATTGTTAGAATATATAAATATTTCTGAATATTTCTTCTGTTATGAGATAACAAAGTTAATCTGGGTAATATAACATTAAGTACACCTACTAGCCATTTGTATAATACTAGCATATTGATAGATTTAGTTTTAGATACACTGTATTTAGGGCTGGGCGATATGACGATATATATCGTGTGACGATATAAAAATGTCTATTATTTCATATTATGCTCTATCGTTTATATCGTCTTGTCGCAAGTCACAGTATTCACGGTAATATTTTTCGTCATTTGGACAACGCGTTACTTTCTTCCACGCGGCACTTGAATGCAACACAAACTAACGGAGAGTGAACGAGACACAGAACCGACCAGGATAGCGCGGACCGGGGAACTGGAGCACACACTGGAGCACCCGTGCACCCCCCCCCCCCGGAAAATGACAAGAGAATACATTTACAGAAAATGTGCTATATCGTGATATATATCGTTATCGGGATAACAAATGACCTATATCGGGATATGATATTTTGGTCATATCGCCCAGCCTTAACTGTATTGATCCGCCTCTGGAAATTCGTACAAGAACAAGCATGCATGCCTACACACACAGCATCTCACCCAATGATGCGCCTCTCAGAGTACTCCCTCTTCTTGGAGAAGGACCCAGTGAGGTTGAAGAAACTGCGGGCGGGCACCGGCATGACATGCCCTGGCATGGCAGACAGAGCCACGACACGCCCTGGCATAGTGGGGCACTGCAGCTGGGAAGCGCGTGCCATCAGAATCCCACATGATGACAGGTGTCTGTTCACAAAGCAAGTATAAACCAACAGGAAGTCAATTATTAGCCAACATACAGGTATCCTCATTATTAGCCAACATGTCAGTATCACCTGCAACCCGTCTATCCATGTTCATCTCGGGGGTGTGTATTGTTAGATATTTGAAATACAAAAAAAGATTACTAAGCGGTTTGGCGTTTTTGAAAGCATGAGGGTGCGGACATTGTGGGGTGGTTGGTGAAGTCTTTGCAGGTGTTTGTAGTAGCAACAAGTACAATCCTCCATAATGAAAAACATCAGTCACAGTTCTGGAATGACATCCTCTTAAGGCATTGTGCCAAGGACCTTAATACACCTGTCAATGGCCAAACAATGCATAGAAATAACCCACATAATCCACATTATCGAACATTTAAATTGGTCTCGTCACTGCAACTCTTGCCAACCCGAAGAGAGAGCCAACAGAGACCAGCAAATACACGTCACCAGCATGGAACCAGGGCAAATGCCACCAGGGAAGGTCATGTACCAAATAGCTGTAGTTGCAAAGCTATGAGTCAAGTCTACGTCATATGTCGCACAAGAGTTTTCTCTGTACTGGCCCAGGGGGCTGAAGGCTGCAGATCAAGGTTAATGATTTGCATTTCAACACAGTGCTACCGGTCATTATTGGAAAGGCTTGCAGAAACCACAAAATGTAATGTACGAATGTGTGCTGTCTCCTCTGCCAGAGGTCCTCGCAACAATAGCACTATTAAGTACACATGATTCTCTATTAATAACATTTACCTTTCTATTCCTGAGTCAATTAAATTCTGATTTCACTGAAGTAAAGAAGAAATACCGGTATGATCAATTGCCAGATACTTTACATTGAAGTAGCTATGTGTAACACATTTAAACAATGATCATGCTCTTCTCAAAATATGATGTTGCATTTGGCATGTCTTGCGCTCGTAGGAATAGCCAACAACCCTGCCATATCCTCTTGAATAAGTTGAAGTACCAGTCTCAATTTAGTGTAGTTAATGCAAGGGTCTGAGTGAGACTTAACTTATACACAATCACAATGTATCGCAGTTACCACCAGTGGACACACACACAGCCATGACGTTTCAAGGCCAATGATAAGGGACAATATTAACTTTATCTTAAACCTGTATACCCAGGGCACTAATGACATGCTACTGCGTGCAGTTCCCTCCAGAGATAGCTCTTTACTATGAAGTGAAATGTGACACAGTCAGAAACATATCTGCCTTGGCCTAAACGAGCCCGGACATGTGCATAGGAGGTTATCGGCAACATAAATGCTTGTATTTCTGGGAGTGAAGGCTTCTTAACAATGGGTTACCTTTCAACATGTTAGGATGGATTTCAAGTTTGATCACGGTGTAGTAATAACAGAGTAATAACAACAGACACTTGACACCTCATAGATGACCATCTAATTAGGAGAGGTCAGGCGACCTCTCCTAACTAGTTGGTAATTTATACAAATGTACATTTTTCTACTTAATGACAGTTGTGCTGATGCTTGGATCAGTTCAACCATAATATAATTAAGAGCCAAAAACACCATAACATTTGTAGTTGAGTAGTAAAGTAAAGTTACAGAACACAACATTACAGTACAGTACACAACGGTTCCGAAAACTCACATTTTAACGATACAAGGCAAATATAGTAATCCCAGGGGTTTTGTCAACTGCTTTATCTTTCGGTCACCTCGGTCATTTTGTGCTATGTATTATTTGAATGGACATCTCGTTGTCGCTCATCAAACAGCTCACAAAAGAAGCGCAGTTTTCTTGTTCATTTTCCAAGTTCTCGAAACTCAGCAGATACTCAACACCTATAAATTGTGAATTTTTCTACATCCTCCCATTTACAAACCCTCTACCTTAGTTTGTCAATAATCTCAGAACAAAATCAGTCACCTGGTCTGTGTCTCCCGGGCAGCTGTGGACTGTATCTGTTTTAAACACTCCGCGACTCTGAGCAGGCTTCTGCTACCCCTCGCCATCTTCCCTTCTTTGCGGTCGACTCCCTCTCGCATGCCTACTGTGCAGCCTGCCTGTTTACCCCGCCTTCTTCTCAGACTTCGCATTCATTGGTTGATCGATTTAATTGAGGATCGCCATTGGCTTATTTGTCTATCCATTTCTATTGACGTCACATGTCCAACGTGCACGGACGGGCACACGCATAGTGTCACGAGATGTTAGATGTAACTTTCGTCGGCGACCTGTGTAACCTTTATACCTCTAAATGTACTTGCTATTCTGTAGGCCTACATATAGTTGTTTTTCCAAACTTTTTCCACTCGGATAAGGGCTAATGACACTCATATTTCATGACATTGTTTAATTGTTGGAATGTATTCAATATATATGGATAAAGGGGCGATCTTCCAAATAAATATGTATTTTGAGAGAATACACGTTTCAAAGTTACATTTCATGAATAGACTGACTAAACGTGATGAGTAAACATGATGTTGGTCAACCAAGTTTGGATAATTGTCTAACAAACGTTAGTCTTTAGTCTAATTTCAGGATTATTACATCGATCATATCAATCACAACACAACAGAACATCAATGTTATATAAAAATGTTGACAGATTTATTGTTTACATTTTATCAATGAGCTAGACCTGACCTGACCCAATGAACCTGCTGAACCTGACCTAGGGACACCCCGTATTAAACTATATTAAGCGACGTGCTTTTATCTTGAAGGTTCTCTGAATGTATTTCCGGTAGCTTCACAAAGCTCGTGAAGACGGTATATTCCCGGGTTCCGGTTTCAGTCACGAACCATCAACGTTATCAACCAAAATGGCGAAGATCGCCAAAACACACGAAGGTAAATTAAACCGCTTAAAATCCCACTACACAGCGTCGCACACCACCATCCACAACGTATTTATGGGCTGTTGTATAGTGATCCACATGATTACGTGATTTTCTCGAAGTATGATATCGTATTTTGCAAACAATGACCAAGCAGGCCTCGCTACGACGCAACGCGGAGCCTGAGATAATGGCGCTCAGGGCTAAGCTATGAGCTAGCGTCACGCCGCCCCGTTCAGTCAACGGCTCTGTAACCAAACCACCGTCAAGTTTCCATATTCATAATCGGTCGATTCTATCATAATATGCATTTAATGAAACGTGATGACATGGTAGTGTGTAGCGCCCCTAATAATTGGTTTAAATAGAACATCCGCGGTTGACACCCTCGACGACATGTGCACGTTAATGTTACACACTGGTTGTATATCCCGATGAAACGCCGCAGTCCATATTAAGTCGTACTCTACAGTCTTCAAGTTATTAATAAAGTATGTACACATCTTGGTTGCCGTTTGCCAACATTAACGATCATTTACCGTTGCACGTTTCATACGTTTGTTGTGTTTATTTATTGTTGGGTAATACTGCGAATATCTTTTTGAATAGCGTTCATTTTGGGGTTTGGTCATTTTCATCGGGACATGCATGTGTAAACATTCGTGACAATAATTGTGAACATTTTATAACTGGAGTATGCTTTGTTCGTTCAGACATAGAGGCCCAGATCCTGGAGATCCAGGGGATGAAGGCCGCCCTGCTGGAGGAGGGAGAGCAGGGAGTGGGACTGGACTCCACTGGCTTCTTTGACCAGGAGATCTACGGGGGCAGCGACAGCCGCTTTACGGGATATGTCACGTCTATTGCTGCAAATGAACAAGAAGATGTATGACATTTATTTATTGCTATTCTAACTTCTTCTGTAAAAACTTACTTTGTGTAAATATTTCCACCTAGCCAGGTCTACAACACATCCTGATCAGTCGTTTTTGTTTCAGAATTTCCTGTTGAGCTTGACTGCTCCTTTATTTTTTTTTGTCTGTATATGAGCTAGGAGTGTCGGCCACTTTGGCCAGACCTGACTAGACTCTTGTTTCCCTTTTCTTACTTGCAGGACGATGAGGAAGATTCATCGACCAGTTTATTGGGTCAAAAGAAGCCTGGGTATCATGCCCCGGTGGCAATACTTAATGCCATTCCACAGTCAGAGGAACAGGTAAGCTTTTATGCCTTATGTTTGATGTGACCAGAGCTTCAGACCTTTCACTACCAAAGCTTAACAGTAATACATGGTTGAAGCACTATCTTTGAACCTGCATGACCATTCCCATGAACGTACAGGCCAAGCTATAGTGCAAAAGTATACATGACTTGTTATAACTGGGGTTTCTTGACTCTTCCTCAAGCTTCTCTTTTAAATGCAAGTTACATTACCTTTTTGTCAAATACACCACCCAATTGTACCACATTTTGAGTTGACACATACATATACATTTAGTAAATCATGTGAAATAGGTACAATCGTAAGGATATACTTGTAGCCTTTTGCACATCCGTTATAAGGGAAATGTGCTCAACAAGGTTTACAATGTATTTGGTAAATGGACTTTCAAGCAAAAACGCAAGGGAAAAGTAATTATTAGTTGACCAGGGCAGACAGTTTCAGGCCCCATTTCATGCGAGTGCTTGACATCAGCTTTAAGAAGTGAAACGCACAGCTCACAGCCAGTTGTCACTTTGTTTGACATTGATTTTTGGTGGCAGCTGGGAACAAAGTAAACACCTGGCTTCCCCCAATGGCTGGATTTGACTATTTGGCAGCCAAAAAATCTGGTTAACATATTTGAACGATTGCTTGGCCCGTAGGTTTCCCCATCTGGCAGGTGAAGAGAAATAATTCTAAAAGTTTATTTTGGATCCTTAGAATTGGCTGTACAACATGGGCTGTACCATAAAAGTTGATTGGTCTAATCATCGTTCATAGAGCCTAGAGCTTGAATTAAGATTGAATAAGCTTGAATTAGAGCTTGGTCTATATCTATGAGCGGGGAACTAAAGGGTCCAATCGGTGGGTCTAATGGTGGTAACTGAATAACCGAAACAATGGTGGTGAAAAGACGTACTAGCCCCATGGTTGCAGAGTATGCCTTTCTTTTCTGGCTTTAGACCACCTTAATGCAGACTGAACATTTCTTTAATATCAATCCATTAGTCGTTGGAACATTGCTTCTCACTTATGTTGTGGTTCGCAGTGATGTTGCTAGGTTTTCAATGTAATGAGTCCCGGGACTCACAGGTGGTATTTTAGGTGAGTCCCAGGGAGTCCTAATAAAAATTGTCGTTTTTGACAAAGTGCAGTGTTTAACTGTAATGGTTATAATTTTGGTTATATTCATGTATGTCGAATGTATCAGAAAAAATAAACAAAATTCTAAATCTGACAACTTTAATGCTTGAAAAAAATAAACTTAATACACAGAACATACTAAAGTAAATGGCACCAAAATAAATTATAAAATAACATCTAAATAGTCGTCTGTTAATAAATTAAAGTGATACAAACTGTGGTGCATTATCATCAGCAGCTCAATTAAAGTGAAGTATCTGTAGCATGTAGTGCATAGGACATGCACTACATAAAGTAAATTGCACCAAAAGAAAGTTAGACTTGTTGTGCAATATGAGAAAAATAAGAGTTTGTGGTGCATTATAACACCCGGACGCGTGTGCGTGTGGCGCTATGTTTACGTTCCATAATGAAAGAGTGGAGCAGCTCCCAGAAAGACTACCGTCACAGCGTGCACACCGCACGCACACACCGCGCATGGTCCGGATCCCCTCATTACATTACATTACATTTCGGTGTTGCGCAAAATCAGGTCACCCTTCAAAAAAGTTACCACAGCCTTCATATTGGCGCCTCGGACTCGCACGCGAAAAACAAAGGCGATTCTCCGGTAGATATTTAGTTTTATTTCAGTATGATTTTAACACAAACAATGTAACATTTAAGGGTAAAATATAGCGACGCATCTATAGTTAGATCAATGCGTCCGTTTGGAAAACAATGCGTCATTGACACGGGACGCGTTGCTAACAACATCACTGTTCGAATTGGCCATTGATCTATCACGCCTGTCACTTGAACTTGCAATAATGGTCACCATAACTCTGCTTAAAATCAATTAGTATTCAGAGAAATTGGGTTGTATTTGAAATCCTTAATTTATTGAATCAGTCGTAATATGTTGCCCCTGTTTCCCCCGTGCAGTATGACCCCTTCGCAGAGCACCGTCCTGCGAAGATTGCCGACCGGGAGGACGAATACAAGGGACGCCGAAGACAGATGATCATCTCCCCGGAGCGCCTCGACCCTTTTGCAGACGGTAAATTCCACCACTCCTCTTTTGTCTTCATCTTCCTCCCATTTCCTCCCCCTTTTCATGTTCTTTATGGTCTCAATTGGTCCCGTTTTTGCCGCTCAACCCTTCGACTGAAATGCAATTACTTGCTCCCCAGACGTGGTTCCTTCCCTGTGGTCAATCCTCTCTGACATTTCCACCTAACTCTAGGGTCTAGGAGAATCTTATGGCGGAAAATTTGTTTTTGGCATGAAAATACTTTGCACCCATGTGTGTGACTCAATGATCACTGTAGGGCTGGCTCACCTTTTCTTGGGGGAGGTGATGGGTGTCCTCTGAAGAGGGTTATTTCACCTAGCAAAGCGTGGGTTGCAGATGGATTGTTTTTGGGTTGAAGGGTTCATAGACCCATGTGGCTATCAGGCAGGATCCTCTTATAAAACCATGACGTAGTAACCGGTATATTAGGCTTTGAACATCATAATAGAGGCAGGTTAAAATGTATACACGTTTGTGTGTATATAGATGTACAGAAGTTAAGCTGTGTATGGTTCATTAAATGACGGTAGCCATAAACAACATATACAGGCATAAACAAACTTATTTCATCTGGCTTGTGGTCCCTGACCTTATGGCAGTGTAATCAAACTAGAGTTCACTGTCGTGTAATTCTATATAGAGTATTAAAAAAGGCAGAATGCCCCTAATTTAAACCTAACAAGTCACCAGTTAAGCTTAGCTAGGGCTCACCTGAAGCCTGCATGTAGACTTCTATATTTAACCAAGATGTTGTGTTTATTTTTATTTTACAACTCCCTGTAAGATAGAAATATTTGATCAAGAAAATTGTACCACAATGCCACAGGCCCATACTAACTGTCCTTAATTTCTCTCCTACAGCAGTACTGCTTTGCCAGTCCTGTACTGCACTCTGTTAAGGGTGCAGCAACTCATCCTGTGTAGGTTATGGTGAACACACAAGTGTGCACTTTTCAGTTTGGTCAGGGTCTGCTGCTGCTGTGGGGACACAAAGCAGCCCAACAATGATAAACTTAAGCCCCAAAGTTATTGTTTTTTCATATATAATTTTTGTTATATATATCCCCCATTTGGCCATCTACTAGCGATATGAATATGATATTCAAGGTTCTTTTTAAATTTAACAATATTGTCACCGTAGTTTTGTCTGGACAGTTGGGCCGTCTCCCGTTTTGTATCACCTGAAGTAGCCTCCAATCAAGTTTTTAATGGCCCCTGAAAAACCTCAATCATTTAGCTTTAAAAATACATACAAATGAGTAATTTGGCAGCTGGATCCCAGTAACTTTAATTGCACCCCTGTAGATTGAGGCCAAGCTCCAGGATTCTCTCTATTTTTGAGTGCCGTAAATCAATGCAACACAGGTGGTATACTTATGTGTGTGAGTTCCTACCCTTTCCAAAGTGTTACTAATGGTAAAGAGAAATTTTCTAGGCTTCTTTTCTGCCGGTTGAAGTCTGACTGCAGAAGGACCCTTGGCACTGAAAGTGTACGTATTCTGGAGAGCACAGCCCAGGACCCCTGCATCAGTGATGGCTATACCTTCTCCTTTGTCTCCTTAAACGAACACAGAGCAACCACAGCTCATCTATGTATCTGCTTGTTTTGTTTTTTTCTTCCCTAAGACTGCTATGTCTGAATGTAAGAAAGAGAGGAATCGTTTGTATGTCTAGGGATTTTTTTTTTTGAATTGTGATTCACATGTAAAGCCAATGGAACGTAATGATCTATTCATTTGGTTTTAGAGTCAGGGTTAGCTGGCTGTGTATTGTGCTTGCTGTGTTTCTACGACAGCTGGTCCCCAGTCCACAGCCTAATGTATGTCCGGTTTTGTTGTTGGTGCTCTTTCGCGCAGGGGGCAAAACGCCAGACCCAAAGATGCAAGTGAGGTCGTACATGGACGTCATGAAGGAGCAGCACCTGACCAAAGAAGAGGTTTGTACTTGACAGTCTTGTCCAAACTGTAAAATCTGGGTTTACGTCAAGGAAAATGGCCAAATATCCATGAGCTGTAAATTGACTGGCTGTATGCTTTCTCTCCTCCAGAAAGACATCCGACAGCAGATGGCAGAGAAGGCGAAAACAGGGGACCTGAAGGCAGTGAATGGCTCCGCCGCCGCAGCGGCCAAGCGTAAACGTCGTTGGGACCAGACGGCTGAAGCGAACCAAACCCCTACCAACACCACACCCAAGAAGATGTCCAGCTGGGACCAGGCGGACTCCACCGCAGAGGTGACTGGCCTCATCTAACACCTTTTTGATCCTTGCAGGAACAAGGGATGGGGTTTTTGTTTTCTTGCTCTGGACTTTATATTGGGTCATGGTCCGTATTGTGGGTTCTATATATATATTGTATTACTGTCAAAAGATTGCAACAGTAAAATATCTTGTTTTTGTCTTGCAGCAAACACCAGGGCATACACCTGCACACACCCCCTCCAACAGTCGCTGGGATGAGACCCCCGGTCGGGCCAAAGGCAGCGAGACGCCAGGCGCCACCCCCAGCACTCGCATGTGGGACCCCACTCCCAGCCATACGCCGGCCGGTGCTGCCACACCAGGAAGGGACACCCCGGGCCACGCAACACCCGGCCACGGTGGAGCCACAGGCAGTGTCCGCAAAAACCGCTGGGACGAAACCCCCAAGACAGAGCGTGAGACCCCTGGGCACGGGAGCGGATGGGCCGAGACCCCCCGCACAGACCGCGGAGACGAGTCGGTGGGGGAGACGCCCACCCCAGGGGCCAGTAAGAGGAAGTCCCGTTGGGATGAGACGCCCGCCAGTCAGATGGGATCATCTACCCCAATGCTTACCCCAGGGAAGACACCCATTGGAACACCAGCCATGAACATGGCAACCCCCACACCAGGTAAACAAAAGTTTCAGTCATCCGTCTGTGGCAGCTGTGGCTATGTCGGGCTGTCTTATGACTTATTGTGTTGTCTTCAGGTCACCTGATGAGTATGACCCCAGAGCAGCTGCAAGCCTGGAGGTGGGAGAGGGAAATTGATGAGAGGAACAGGCCTCTAACGGATGAGGAGCTAGATGCCATGTTTCCAGAGGGCTACAAGGTAAATGTTATTTTTAAATATCAATTAAACACCTTAAAAATAATGTAAAATAAACTGAAGTTTTTCTGTAACAAATTTAAATAAATTCTCCCATTTCTTCTCTGTAGGTGTTGCCTCCTCCAGCAGGCTACGTGCCAATCCGCACCCCGGCCCGCAAACTGTCTGCCACTCCCACTCCCATTGGGGGCATGACAGGCTTCCACATGCAGACGGAGGACCGCTCCATGAGGCAGATCAACGACCAGCCCTCCGGAAACCTCCCCTTCCTCAAGCCAGATGACATCCAGTACTTCGACAAACTTCTGGTGAGTACTGCACCTTCATTTTAGCTCACAGATTGTGATCCATTATTCTGTCATTTGTGTCATTGGAGGTTCCTCATTTTAATGGCTTGGACTGTAATGTGTCAGGTGGAGGTGGACGAGTCCACCCTGAGCCCCGAGGAGCAGAAGGAGAGGAAGATCATGAAGCTTCTGCTGAAGATCAAAAACGGCACACCCCCAATGAGAAAGGTCAGTGTCCTCCTTGAATGCCACACTGAGATCCTGTAAGCTATTGGTTATTCTGATGTGTGCTTCAGCCAGAAACATGAAACAGCTTTGATCATATATGCATGAGGCTTTTACAATTGACTGGAATGACTGATCTTCTTTTGGCTGTTTGCAGGCGGCGCTGCGACAGATCACAGACAAGGCTCGTGAGTTTGGAGCGGGCCCCCTCTTCAACCAGATCCTCCCTCTGCTCATGTCCCCCACACTGGAGGACCAAGAGCGCCATCTGCTGGTCAAAGTCATCGACCGCATCCTCTACAAACTGGATGACCTGGTTCGACCCTACGTGCACAAGGTAGGTTACTGAAGCTGTGATAAGGGTGTAAGTGCAAAAAAGTCCCGGTAGTTGTGGATGGTCTATGATACCACTGATCTGATCTTGACTTTGTTTTAACCAGATCCTGGTCGTGATTGAGCCCCTTCTGATTGACGAGGACTACTACGCCAGAGTGGAGGGCAGGGAAATCATCTCTAACTTGGCAAAGGTACGGAACATTCATTCAGTCACTTAATTCATGGGCCAGGTTCAGTGTAATGTACATTGACTGCGGTCTGTGCGAATCATTCTCGCCTGTTCGACCCCCACCATGGTCAGATCAGGGCTAGTACTTCGCTAGAGAGACGCCGACACGAGAGCTAGCGGAGAAGGCTCCCATGTCCCTCTGTTCTCACCCTGCACCCGTTGGCCACAATCACACAGCCCAGTATAACACTTGGGTTACCAGCATGTGAATCCACCAGTAGCACGTAACCTTAACAAACCGTGCATATGTATGGTATTCAATGCTTGCAGCTGTATCAACCTTTACTGTTAATTCAATTACGCCCCCAAGAGCAAACAAATCTGTTAGTTTGACCCTTTTCTTCTTTGACCTGTTTTTCGTGCAGGCTGCTGGCCTGGCCACCATGATCTCCACCATGCGTCCCGACATCGACAACATGGATGAGTACGTCCGAAACACCACCGCCAGGGCCTTCGCCGTGGTGGCCTCGGCCCTGGGTATCCCCTCGCTGCTGCCCTTCCTCAAGGCCGTGTGCAAGAGCAAAAAGTCCTGGCAGGCCCGGCACACGGGCATCAAGATCGTGCAGCAGATCGCCATCCTCATGGGCTGTGCCATCCTGCCCCACCTCCGCAGCCTGGTGGAGATCATCGAGCACGGTCAGTGGGGCTGCTCCATTATGGGAAAAAAATCGGAATCACCATTAGTTTGATCAAAAATGAAATCACGACTATTCGAATGATTTTGGAAAACATTTTGCATTTCTCTCCAAAAAAAAACCCCTGAGCTTTGAAATTTCCCCTTAAAGAAATTCACAAAATGTTCAGATTGAAAATAATGTACAAATATGTATCCAGCTGTTTATTTTTTATATCCTTGCAATTTATATAAGACATTGAATGAATAAAGTAAATGCAGTATACTATAAAAACGTTAAACTAGTTTATATTTGTATTTTGATCATATTACACGAAGATCGAAATCACAATAAGATTTGATTAATGGCACAGCTCTAACGGTCAGTGCGCACACAGCGGTGCACCAGGTTAATGCATGAAACATATGGTTATACACTCGGACTGCGTGCCCCTGACTGATGTGTATGTGTGTGTGTGTGTGTGGTCCCAGGTCTGGTGGACGAGCAGCAGAAAGTGAGGACCATCAGTGCTCTGGCTATTGCTGCACTGGCGGAGGCGGCCACTCCCTACGGTATCGAGTCCTTCGACTCGGTCCTCAAGCCCCTCTGGAAGGGTATCAGACAGCACAGAGGAAAGGTAAAGCACTAAAGGGACCTTTTTTGTTTGTAGCGTTTTAATGTTTTAGCATCACCTGTTCCAACTGGTAATGGAAATATGCAAGATCATCACCCAGCGCTAAGCCTGTGAGTGGCTATAGTGTGTATAATTGCTTGCTAAAGACTCTCCTCTCTGAGGGCTGTTGCTGTCAGGAGAATGGTCCAATGTGAGACCGCTATATTCTGCTGACGGTATCGGACAAAAAACATTGCATCAATATACGGTTTGTGTGTATATATTTAGCGTACAAATTAGGGAAGACCACTGTTGACCTCCATTTTCGTGGCCTGTTTGCAGGGTCTGGCAGCCTTCCTGAAGGCTATTGGCTACCTGATCCCCCTGATGGACGCCGAATACGCCAACTACTACACCAGGGAGGTGATGTTGATCCTCATCAGAGAGTTCCAGTCCCCTGACGAAGAAATGAAAAAGATTGTGCTCAAGGTAAAGTGGAGTATTCAATAGTAACTGATGTGTGACTGCGAATCATTCTCGCCTGTTCGACCCCCTCCATGGTCAGATCAGGGCTAGTACTTCGCTAGAGAGACGCCGGCACGAGAGCTAGCAGAGGAGGCTCCCATGTCCCTCTGTTCTCACCCTGCACCCGTTGGCCACAATCACGCATCCACTCCTGAGGTCTGGTATATTTGAGCCTTGTCCGTTCTTTCCAAATCGCGATAAACGCTAGTCCACTTTTTATGCAGAACGTGACAAATCCAGTCCAATAATCAGTGCACAGTGCACCGTTCCACGTCGTGTAAGCAATTGCCTGTGCCATTTATCAGCTGGCGTTCTAAAGATTTTGAGATTATAGGTCTAGTTAAACGATATAAACAAAACATGAATCGGTCGGCCGGGGGCCTGAGCGCCGGTCGGCCGGGGGATGAACCCTCGGTGTGAGCGGTCCCCGGCCTCATATTTTATCTTGACACAATGGGTTTTTTGGCATTTGGGGAAGAATGTGTCTTTTTTTTTTTTGTTGAAAATATATATTTTAAAATAAATATTTAACATAAAAATCTGGATTTAAATTTTGTTATAACCTTAAGATGCTACATGAAAGTTTGAAACAGAATAGTGGTTTTCATCGTACCACTTTCTTGGTACAGAAAACACCCTTTTACTCAAATTGATAAAAATGGATTTATAGCGTTTTGGAACCAGACTCTTTAGTTTTGACTGTGCCGGCACTAACCTGAGGTTTCGTCCTGTCCCCCAGGTGGTGAAGCAGTGCTGTGGAACCGATGGTGTGGAGGCCAACTACATCAAGACGGAGATCCTGCCCCCCTTCTTCAAACACTTCTGGCAACACAGAATGGCTCTCGACAGACGCAACTACAGACAGGCAAGTTACAGTAAACCTTGACGTATAAACTATACGTTTATCGTGGAAAAAATGCACAAACTCTGTCTTTTTTAATCCACACATTAGCCGCGTACCGACCAGGACTTTTTCACTTTTTTTTTGGCTACGTCCACGCATTAGCTCCTCTTGTCGTCGCGTATGCACAGGGATAGTCCGAGAGGCTTATCAACGGAGCGTCGACGAGCTACGAGTGGCTCAGAAAAGTACCACCTCTGCTGGAGGTCTTTCTGAGCTGCTGTAAGAGTCCCTGAGGGGCAGATCCTCTCTCCAAACCGCACCAACAAAACCTCAAAGCGGGAAAAGTATGCCTGGTCGGTACGCGGCTAATGTGACTGACCCCCGAACTGTTTCCACCCACTCCCAACAGCTGGTGGACACCACGGTGGAGCTGGCCAACAAGGTGGGCGCGGCGGAGATCATCTCTCGCATCGTGGACGACCTGAAGGACGAGGCGGAGCAGTACAGGAAGATGGTGATGGAGACCATCGAGAAGATCATGGGCAACCTGGGCGCCACCGACATCGACCACAAGCTGGAAGAGCAGCTCATCGACGGCATCCTGTACGCCTTCCAGGAACAGACCACAGAAGTGAGTGTTATTCAATTCAATTTTATTTGTAAAGCCCTTAATCACCATTAGTCTCAAAGGGCTTAACAGGGCAAATATTTATGATAAGCCCCTGACCCAAGCCCCCACACAGGCAAAAAAAAACCTACCTTAATCAGCAAGGAAGAAATCTTGGGAAGAAATGCAGAGTGGTGATCCCTCTTTCCAGGGATGGTCAGGAGTACAGTGGGTGCCACGATTGACATACATAATACATACAAAACATTAACATTGATGATGGGGTGCTGGCCGGTTAACCATGAGGAGAGTCCAGGCATCCAGTCAGTCACCGCAACACAGAAAAGTGAATTAGAGAGGTTATCTAATGCTCAGTAGCTGCCTTATGGACAAAGACAATGCTTTATGGGGTTAGTCATGTAATGGCATCCACATGGCTTTGTTTTTAAACCATATAGGACCTGTATTTACTTTTAGGATCCCTGCTGTGTGTACTTTCGGAAAGTGTAGCATCGCTTCACTATACAGGCCAGGAAGAGCGGAGCCTTGTTACTCATTGCTGTACAACTCCCCCAGGATTCTGTGATGCTGAACGGTTTTGGCACAGTGGTGAACGCCCTGGGGAAGCGTGTGAAGCCCTACCTGCCTCAGATCTGCGGTACAGTGCTGTGGCGTCTCAACAACAAGTCAGCCAAAGTGCGTCAGCAAGCCGCCGACCTCATCTCCCGCACCGCTGTGGTCATGAAGACCTGCCAGGAGGTATGGCCGATTTGAATGAGGTTTTTACTCTGAAGCTAGGAGACAGTATGGCAGAACTTGTTTGCTAAAACCATCCTCACCTTTGCAGGAGAAGCTGATGGGTCACTTGGGAGTGGTGCTGTACGAGTACCTGGGAGAAGAGTATCCCGAGGTGCTGGGTAGCATCCTGGGAGCTCTAAAGGCCATTGTCAATGTCATCGGTACGTCACATGCTGGTCCTCCCGACTCACATTCTCGTATTCTGTGTTTGTATTTCTGTGGTTCATTGATGTAGGTGTCTATATGGAGGCCAAGAAGGCCTAAGTATGAAGCAGTCCTCTGTGAACATCTAGTGATGTGTGGCTCTGTCATTCTAGGTATGCACAAGATGACTCCACCAATCAAAGACCTGCTTCCTCGTCTGACACCCATCCTGAAGAATAGGCATGAGAAGGTGCAGGAGAATTGTATTGACCTGGTGGGCAGAATTGCTGACCGGTAAGTGTTGAGGCTTGAAAATGATGATGATGATGATGATGCTTGACCAAGAAGTCCGTCCAATGGCCTCCCACTTGAAACAGTCAATGTGAACGAGTTTCTGTTTGTTTCATAGTGGAGCCGAGTACGTGTCTGCCAGGGAGTGGATGAGGATCTGCTTTGAGCTGCTGGAGCTGCTCAAGGCTCACAAGAAGGCCATCCGCAGAGCCACGGTCAACACCTTTGGTTACATCGCCAAGGCCATTGGGTGAGTGTGTTAGGGATCGACCAATATGGATTTTTTTTTTTTTTAGGAATATAATTTTTAAAAGGATTTATTTATTCAACTGTCTGTAAATCATGCCAGGGGAAAAAAATATATAAACTTTTTTTTTAGGAATATAATTTTTAAAAGGATTTATTTATTCAACTGTCTGTAAATCATGCCAGGGGAAAAAAAAATATATAAACACATAAAATACGCCGCCGGCCAAATATCGGACGGCCAATATATTGGTCTATCACTAGTGTGTGCAGAACCACAATAGCGGCCACCTGCCATCTAGGTTAAGCTATTGGCTACAAGTCATTCGGTCTCTGTTCTGACCTTACCTGGACCTGCCGTCCCACAGCCCCCACGACGTCCTCGCCACCCTGCTCAACAACCTGAAGGTGCAGGAGCGGCAGAACCGCGTGTGCACAACTGTGGCCATCGCCATTGTCGCCGAGACCTGTTCTCCCTTCACCGTGCTGCCGGCGCTCATGAACGAGTACCGCGTGCCCGAGCTGAACGTGCAGAACGGTGTTCTCAAGTCGCTGTCCTTCTTGTTTGAATACATCGGGGAGATGGGCAAGGACTACATCTACGCAGTCACGCCACTGCTGGAGGACGCACTTATGGACAGGTATGCACGTGGACCACCTTAACTAACTTGTCTGTCCCACAGACCATGTTTAAGAGTTAAAGAGTAGGCTGACATGTTGCCTCTAATACAAATTAAAAGGTGAAACTTAACCAGCACTAAGTCAGCTGCCCGGGTATCAGTGCCCGACTACAGTGTTACAGTGCTGGGAGAGGAAGCTCTGTAACTGCGACGGTTCTGCCACCTCTGTTTTAGAGCTGGCTCTGCCGACACGTTGCAGAGTTCGACCCAACGAGAGTGGCCTGAGCTGATGCCCAGCGGCTCGGGCCTAGTGTCGGGTCACACAAAAAAAGGCGCCTTGTTCCCCAAAACATACAAAATTGTTACCAGCCAAGGCAATCTCGTCTGGGCTTGAGACATACAATTGCAAAATATAAAGTGCTGACCGTTAGTTTTTTTTGTTTTTTCTTTTCCGCTTGGCAGAGACCTGGTCCACAGGCAGACAGCGAGCGCCGTGGTGCAGCACATGTCACTGGGCGTCTACGGCTTTGGCTGCGAAGACTCGCTCAACCATCTGCTCAACTACGTGTGGCCCAATGTCTTCGAGACCTCGCCCCACGTCATCCAGGCTGTCATGGGCGCCCTAGAGGGCCTGAGGGTAGCCATCGGGCCGTGCCGAATGCTCCAGTATTGCCTACAGGTAAGACCAAGAAGCCTGCTTAATTTGCTGGAGAATTGGATCTCTTGAGCTAAAGCTTTTCAGTGGGTCAAGCTTCATTAGCTGTGTTTTACTGTAAAATAAAAATGTGATGTTTGGTGAGCAAGTGTTGCTGTAGGGCAGGAACGTGTAGTGCAGGGTCAGTCCATGGGCATCCACAGCCGAACCTTCCTAGATGTCGCCTTTGTGATTAGTAAACCGTAACGCTGTTGCCTCCCCCAGGGTCTGTTCCACCCAGCCAGGAAAGTGAGGGATGTCTACTGGAAGATCTACAACTCGATCTACATCGGCTCCCAGGACGCCCTCATCGCCCACTACCCACAGGTGTACAACGATGAGAAGAACCCCTTTGTCCGCTGTGAGCTCGAATACGTATTGTGAATAGAAACTCACTTCTCCTTTCGCTCCATCTGCCTCATTCCTATCTACTCGTCACCCGTCCCTCAATACCCACCATAGAATCTTGTTTTATTTAAGACATGATTATCTTTTTAAATAGGTTGTCGATAATCCCATTTCAAAAGTTCAGTATCTGTTGCCTGGCACCAATACCTTTTTTTTAATTGGTTTAAATTAATGGAATTAAGACAAATTCATCTGTATGTATCTTGCGTTGAACATGTTTGTTTTCTGTAAGGAAGGTCGTTTGAGGGCTTGAGGTAGCTATGGTTGAGCAATTAAGCATTGTCCAATTGTTTTTAAATATCCCCTGTTTTCTGTGGCTTCTGTGCATTGGTAGGCCTCTCTACTGGCTGCTCCCTCCATAAGACTTCCACACACTGTTCTGAGACTGTTGCTTTATTTGAATGAATAAAATGTTTGTGTACAAAATTGTATTTTGACTGATTTATTTTACATAAAACGACCTTTTCTGATGTTTCCAGGAATCCTCTAGTTGTGCAGGAATACATGAATGCATAGTAACTTAACAATGGTCAAGTCAAAGTCTGCGTTATTGTCAGTTACAACAAATGTACAAGACAAATGGAAGAAAATAAATTAGCAGTACATAGTACAAGTACAAAATAAAATCGGTATATAAGGTTAGTATTTACAATAAAAAAATTCTAAAATAGTGCGAAATGGTCTGTAGGCAAAAGTAGTCATTCCCTCAGTGCTTTTGCATTGGTTCCAAATGTAAATAGGCGAAGCATGTAAATAATGCTTCGACTTGTGCATAACGTCTAAGGGGGTTAACAGATGTGGTCCCTGTCTGACCATTTACTTGACGGGTGACCTTTTAGAACGCACTTGGGTCAATATGGTGAGTATTGCGTTATATGTGAACAGGCTGCGTGACATTCCTTCGCAGTGGCGAGAATGTTTAAAATGTCGATAGCAATGTGGCGATTCAAGCCTCAGGATGGAGGTTTCATGGACCTGACAAAGCCTTCTAATTTCTGCATTCCGTGTTCAACGTATGCCGGTTGTCTTGAGCGCTATCACACCGATCTCATTGTCCCCCTTCACCCGGCCAAGACACAACATCCAGATAAGGAAAGGCCGTAGGGGTAGAGTGGGAGGCTGTCCCAGTGGCCTTGTTTAAAACGAGCTCCTGAATGTGGAGGCACCTAGATGTCCATGCCTCTATGATGTATGAATATACTAAAGCATGACCTTCTTTCAAATCCCATTGGGTTTTACAATATTGCGCATTCCAGACGTCGGGGAAAAAATGCAAAAAAATGTAAAGATGCCAACCGGTTTCTCAGGATGTCTACTGCACCAGACTGTTGGAAGAACCACTCAAGACCCCCAATTCCACTCTACTCTTTCTTGTCTGAGGTCAAATCATGCGGATGAAGATTATTATTAAATGTAAACCATCACCCATCCCCAGTGAGTCTAGCCTGCACCACACAGATTCATCACTGAAGTCAGACGGGAGAGGGGACCCTCCCCCACCTTCACACACGACACAAT